>JAAIXJ010000412.1:5483-64256 GCA_013403705.1 Heliconius hermathena | reverse complement strand
ATCAGCTTCACGCTGTATCCCGCACACTGCCGCGTAGGCAGAGGGAACCTAGTGTTAAGACACTCCGTTCCCCCCTTTCTGCAGAATTCTGGAGGCATTGCGTGTTGAGTGGCAGAACTCAACGCCGCACTCTGCGTCGACACCAGAGCGAAGAAATGGAAATATAAATTTTAAGTAAATATTTCATCTCCTCGAGTCGGGATCGAACCCACAACCAGTCGGATTTACAGTCACACCTCGTGCCGCTGCGCCACGACTGGCCTCAAATAATAAATAAATAATTATTACCTGTTTGCTTCTAGTCGGTGCAAGCAAAGGTGAGGTGTTAGTGAAAGCCATTCCTATGAGTCCCTTTTCAGCCGCTTTTTTCGCCCAAAATCCCGCCATACCGTTGTGATTTGAACCTGCACGAGTAAATCAGTATTTTTGATTCATAGTTATTGTAATTTTTTAAAATATATACCTTTCCCTACAGAATTCTTTATTTGTTTATTATTTAATAATTATTTTGTATTCAGCATTATTATAATATTTTAAAGTTTAAAAGCCATTGAGGCGCAGCAGAAAAGTGTGACAGTAAACGCGAGGATAATGTGTTCAATCCTCACTCGAGTAAATAATTTTATTTTTCCCCCTTGCAGGTGCAAGGTAATTACTAAAATTCGTCTATATTCGAGTTTTTTTACACTAAATTATAATAAGATTTAATTTTATAAACACTTAAGTTAATATTTTAATATTTTTCTTGGAAATAAATTACAATAGAACATAAATTGTGCAAATCTTTAAAATTATAAAATAATGGAAATCATTAAATATTTAATAATAGCCTCATTTGTGGCTATTAATAAATAATTAATGTCTTTCTATAATAGTAAAGAAAATATTAATAATAATAATGTTTTATACTAAACTTATCATCACTGCGTTGTTAAGAATATTCAAAGGTTAAAATGAGGGTAGAAAAAAATTAGACGTATCGTCTGTCAGTTCGTTCAAATACCTATAGGCAGATTTGTGTGTTCTGTAAGTATTTACATTTTATAATTTGTTATTTTTTCACTTATTTTTTTATTTCTTGTTAGCGACTGGCGATTATTGAAATTTGTCAAATGTGAGTCCAATGAATTGTAGTTTTAGTCAAAGTGTGACAGTTTTATTGTAGAACTTCACGCTGTATAGTATACCGCATACAGCAGGGTAGGCAGAGAATCTTCTGTCAAGACACTTCTTTCTCCGCTAAATACGAATTCAAAATTCGAATAGTGCAGATCAGTTTCGTTTTAGTATTTTTTTTTATTTAAACTAAGAAAAAAACAGGCCAGTCGTAGCGCAGGAGCACAAAATGCGACTGTAAAATCGACTGGTGGTGGGTTCGATCCCCACTCGAAGAAATGAAATATTTATTTACATTTATATTTTCATGTCTTCGTTCTGGTGTCGAGTTAAAGCGCAGCGTTGATTTTCGTCACTCAACACGCAATGTCTCCAGAACTCGGCGGCAATTGGGGAACGGAGTGTCTTAAGACTAGGTTCCCTCTACCTACCCTGCTGTATGCGGGATACAGCGTGAAGCTGATTTAAACTAAGTGTTTGATAAAATACCTTTAACGGTCACCCATCCGACTCCAGTTTGCTTCGCCTTGTTTATAGCTAAATCCATAGCGAAATGGCTAACAGTTGCTCCTAATACGTTATTAGCGTCAACCCACGCAGTGGATGCATTTTCTTTAAGAATTTTAGGTACATTATTGGGCTTACAATCACCTGATAAGATATCATTTATGTAATATTCTGAAAAGAATTTTTTTTAAATATTTTACATAGTTACAAAAAAAAATTCAATTTAATTAAATAATTTTAAACTTATGAAAATGATATTTTATTCGAGCGACGGCCTCAAAGGCGCAGGGACACAAGGGTGTTGTTGCGCGACGGTTGTAAGTTCGATTCCCACTCAGAGGAATGACTTATTATTTATTAATATTTTCATTTCTTCGCTCTGGTATCAAGGCAAATGGCAAACGTTGAGTTGCGTCACTCAACACGCAATGTCTCCATAATTTGACAGAAGGTAGGGAATGTCTTAATATCAGGGCCCCTCTGCCTACTCTGCCATATACGGGATATAGCGTGAAACAAAAAAAAATAAGGTTATTTATTTAATGTTTATTTTCACGGAGCAACGAGTACATATTACCATAGTACAAAATAATTTTTATCAATTATCTATTCAAGCTGAGGAAAAGTATTCTTTTAGAGTAATTCTATTATGCTACATTGTAGCAGTAATATATTTGACCTATAATAATGTCATTTCATTGTCACAACAATTTACGGAGCTGTATAAGAAATCAGCACGATGAACCCAGTAGTACAAGTGTGAGTGTAAACGCGACTGGTTGTGGGTTTCAATCCCACTCGGGGAATGAAATGAACTACTTAATTTTGAAATTTCTTCGCTCTGGTTACAAGGCAAAGCTCTGCGTTGAGTAAGGCGACATAACAAACCTCGAAAGTTGGGAGTCTCTTAATCGTTCCCTCTGCCTACTCTGCTATAAGCATTATGCTATTATTATGGAGACAGTGTAAATTTTTTTTGAGTTTTTTCTTATCCCGCACACAGCTGGGTAGGCAGAGGGAACCTAGTGTAAGACACTCCGTTCCCTACTTTCTGCTGAATTCTGGAGGCATTGCGTCTTAAGTGGCAGAACTCAACGGCGCGCTTTGCTTCGACACCAGAGCGAAGAAATGGAAATATAAATTTAAGTAAATACGAGTATTTCATCTCCTCGAGTGGGGATTGAACTGCGCCACGACTGGCCTCCAAAAAAAAAGTTAATGTAAAGATGAAAAGCTATTTTTTATGTTGCAAATTGTAGAAAAATCTGCATAAAATGTACTTTTAATTACCTAATCTATTAAGTCCGTGGCTAGGATGACCCATTCGATCAGCTTCTATAAGCAATTCTGCTTGTTGTTGCGCCGCCTTGGCTGCCGTACCAACCGCCTTTAAACATTCCGTCATGAAACGGAGAGCCTCAACTGTCGCGACTTTACCCATATTTAAACTGAAAAATAACTTTTTTCTACACATTTCTATTGTGATATTGTAATTAAAATGGCTGTTTGCTTTGAAATTACATTGTTATAAATATATATATAATTCAATGTTAACATTGATAAAATTAATTTTAAATAGTTCGAATAAATTTATTGAAAAAATAAAACAGAAAAAAAAATGTATTTAAAAATATGAAAATTATACACAAATAAAAGCATTTCAGAACTTTTTAACTAATGGCTAAATCTAATTTTACGACGTCACATGTTGCTAACCATTTTCCTCTATACTTACCTAATACATGTTAGCCGCCTCTGTCATTATATTACTCTGTCATTTGTTAGTATTAAAATATATTTATTAATATATATACAATTTCATTTGAAACAGCTGTTATACAAATGTATTATGAAAATATCTATTACATATTTTACTTAATTTACATACTAATATGAACTATATTTATTCTTATTTTATATTCAAAAAATTTACAAGTTAACGTAGTATCGATTCAAATATCGACATAAAACTTTGTACGTTATGTAATACACACAGGCGAATGACATTAAAAAAACACAAACAAATCCATACCACAAATAAAAAGATATAGTCCGAGTCAACAACAATCTTTAAAACTTATAAATGGATTTTTAAGAAAAATAATTAAAACATCCTAAGGTTTTGCTAACACATAATAAATAACAGATATTTATAAGACATTTGACTTAAAATTCAATATTAAACTCACCAATAAACTCGATTTCTAAACAGAAACAAAAACAAGTGGCACCAACACGTGTATACTCTAATCTGTGCCAGACAGTACTGGCCCTACTGGCTGTGGCTACGTCTAAAGTTGGGCGTTATAACAAACAGCAGATAATATAATTTATTATAAATTTCTAATGTTCTAATCATTATTTATTCTAATCATTATCTGCTATGAAAATGGCGTGTGGCGCCTCGGTTCGGTAATGATCGGAAATATTTAGTATTAATTCGGCCTACACAGAGTTCAGCCAAGGTCACATCGTATAACCTCGTACAAATATGAGCTTTAATTCAATGGCAGAAAGGCCAAATATTACATTAAAATACAGCTAATAACGAAAATGATTATTTTTGCTTGATGAACTTCGTACATTTTGTCATTGTATTATATTTACATTGAAAATAATATAATATACATTACAGCAGTTTAAAATAACAGTTAAAAAATATAATATAATGAATGATACATTATAAAAATATAACAGTAACGCCCGACACTAGTACTGGCTGCGTCGTACTGGACTGGGCAACGCACTATGGAAAATGGTAGAACAACGGCAGATCAAAATTCATTTTTACTAAAGTCGTCCCTGATGCACTTTTTATTTTTTTTAAATAGTATAATAGTGGACCTTTAATGTAATGAATTATTTTTTCGTGAATTACATTTGGAATATATATTTTTTTATTGTCAGAAATTGTAATACGTAAGAATGTCTATTTCAGGTTGTTCGCATCGATATTTTAAACTTAATTTCCTTAAAAAAGTGTGCAAATAGGTATAAAGTGTTATATATTTTTAAAAAGCCTATAGTATGTAGATTTTAAAACAATTATTNGACCGAGATACAATGTCTCTATATTTGAATCTCATAGAAAACGCAAGCCAGAGCAAAATGCTATCGGATCAAGAGGAATTGAGTGTTTTCATTGATTTGGATTTAACAAAAGCGCAATACATGTATTTAAGGAATCTAACAAACGAATGAGATCCCAAGAATGCACAAGGTGCACAAGAATCCCGTAATAAGGAGTATCAAAAATTTCGCCTACATCATGCCAGAAAGTGCTCTCAATCAGCTACAAATGAGGATGTATTTCATACTCTTCTCTACACATCAGATCCATACATTTCCAGTCATAGAAAAACATACGAGTATAGCAAAAGTGTGAAGGCACTTGATGAAGGTACCCTAGATCTTTTAAAAGTGAATGAACTTATTATGGATCCCGAAGTTCACCAAGTATAATTAAATATAATATACTCGTTACATTCATTTCTAATATTATTCTACTTGTAAATAATTTTTTGTAAATTTTATATTTTATTAACTAAGTATGTGTAATCATAACTATTAATTTCTTACTCAAATAGATAACAACTTAAGAAACATTGTTTATTAATAAACTAATTTAATAATACATTTTTATTACTACTATAATTAGTGTGGACTAAGGAAATTAAATATTTTTTTTTTTCATTATTTTTTTAATATATATATACTCCAATAAAAGTATAATATCTGAACTTTATCTTAAGCGCTATTTTATACTTTATGCTTATGCAAAAATTCAATTGCTTATCTTAACAAATAAAAAAGTTATTGATTTTTGATCTGATACAGACCTCGATTGCCCATAGTGCAACGGGCCAAGCTAATATTATGAATTCATAATCATAAGTGAATGGGACGGACCACTTTTGTTGTTTTGTGTCCGATACTATCCATTGTTGATAATTGATAAACAAATTAGTTGGTTTGTTCACGTGCACTCTAGAGCTAGTGCAATGTAAACATTTGGGGCAATTTAAATTGGTACTGATAAGGTCGCAGGTTCGATACCAGTTATAAGTTTTATTAAAATTTTATAATATTTTTTTGTTAAATCAGATGTGTGTTTACTATGTGTGTGTGTTTTTTATACGTATGTGTGTGTAGAATAATATTTTTTTTAGAAGAAAAAATATTTCTTATATTTTATTACACCGTTCATGATGTGTTTTTTATTTTGACGGAATGTAGCTTATATTAATTACATGTTTTATTCTATGTTTAATATTGTAAATTTATGATATTCTATAAGTATTTATATATAATATACCTATTTATGTTTTTTTTTATTTTTAAAAAGTTACAAGTACCGTTTACATTCTTTCATTTTCATCTGCGTTTGAAATAGATAAAGTATAGATATGTACATATATGTATATCACTTCGTTCACTATTTTTTATCCAGATCCAGGCTAACCATTTCCAGGACGTTTCCGGGGCTACAGACGGAATCAGAGTATCAGTGTCCAATCCAAGATTAAACTATCTAGAACTCTTGGTAGGTTTCTCGGCATCAAGCAAAGGCTTTCGTCGATTGTGCAAATGCGGATTTTTGAGATGTTCAGACATATTACACAAAGTGAACACTCCTTTAGAGCAATAAAGCAAAAAAAGCAAAAAAATTAATACAAGGAAGAGTCGAAGGGCAGCGCATTCGCGGCCGATTACCCACGAGATGGACAGACTTGATAAAGTCCATGGACAGACGAAGAAATCTTGTAATCTCTCTTTTAAACGGAAAAGGAATATATTAATAATATATTAATAACTTATTTTTGAGTACCCCTTTAAGGCTTAAATATTAATTAAGCTTTGTTTGTATGAAACTAGTATTTACGAAATTCAGCACAGCAAAGTGAAATTGCTGGAGACGAGACAACACGTAAAATTCCGGGACAGTCCCGGATTCGCCGGACATCTGGCAACTCTAGTGGTAGATGCGTAATTAAAAGAATCTCGATCATATGCATCATGCAACTTGTACGAAAATAATGTGTTTTTTTAAATTAAACTTTTAAAATTCTTTATCGTTTCATGTATTCGGGGGGAGTGAACAATGTGTGTTAAATAATCAAAATATGTAAGAAATGTATTGTTGTCATATATTTATAATGATATAAAATAATGATATTTAGTAACTAATATATTCGTAATGAACTTTAAAAACGTACAAATATTACTAATATTTGTTGACTGATCTAGTATCTATTTGCCTTGTTTTACTTGTTCTACAAGTAAAAATAATTTGATCTAAGATACCAATGTCTAGCACTTCATTTATTTTTATGATTGTTATACGAGATAATTCTTTATACGAGACGCAGATAGGATTTGTTCAGTAAAAGATTCATGGAAAATTTTAATAGTCTACAATTAGGCCATTCGTTGTGAGTTCAATTCATACTTGAGGAAATGAAATGTCTAATATTTTAATTTCTTCGTACTAATAAGGATATAAAGCGAAGAGTACCACCACTCTACACACAATGCCCCAAATGGAACACCCCTTCTTTGCTTTGTTGTCCTTAACACACAGATTCCCAAGTTCCTCTGCTTACCCTGCTACGTGCGGGCTACAGCCCAGAAAATATTTAAGTTATTACTCTATCTTTTAAAAGAAATGTCTTCAATTCTCTTCTCTTCTTTTGTTTATGCTGTCAGCTATAGCCACAGATATTTGTGAAGTACTGAAGTCATTATTACCGATGACTTCGTACAACAACAGGAAAATGGAAATATATGCATATAAATATAGATTTCATAATCATATAATTATAGTAATGCTAATAATAAAAAGAGAAATGAAAAGTTCATTTCTCTTAACTTTTAATATATCAAATCAAATCAAATCAGCTTCACGCTGTATCCCGCACAATGCAGGCTAGCAGAGGGGACCTAGTGTTGAGACACTCCGTTTGAATTCTTTGTTTAAATTCTGAAGGCATTGTGTGTTGAGTGACGGAACTCAACGCCGGGTTTTTGCCTTGGAGCCAGAGCAAAGAAATGAAAATATAAATGCTAATAAATATTTAATTCCTCGAGTGTGTATCGAACCCACAACCTCTCGGTTTTATATACACGACTGGACTTTTAATATATACCTTCTTATTTCTTGCTATATATTGTTCTGATATAAAGTATTTTGCAGTTATATAATCAGTCGAATGCATTCAGCGTATCTCGTGTGCTGGAGTCGACAAACATTAAACAATGCAAAGGCTAGATAATATGTATTTATTTAAACTTTGTAAATTTACATGTTTTTGATTTAAAAGAGACTAATTTTATACAGTTAATATTTTTATTATACTTCTATAATATTTAGTAAGTATAATATTAGAAAAAAGATAGTGAGGATGTCGTGGTGCAGCGGCATTGCGTCTGACTGTAAATGTGGCAGTTATGGGTTCGATTTTCATTTCGAAAAATTATTTATTTTCATATCTGCGCTCAGATAATAAGACAAAGTGCGGCGTTGGATTCGGCCACGCAAAATGAAATGTCTCTAAAATTGCCCGCCACTCAATATATTATAACGGAGTGTCTTAACACTAGGTTCCCTCTGCCTACTGTGTGCAGTGTGAAGCTGATTTAAAAATTTAAGTTATTTTTTGTAGGTTACACATGTTTTTATTTTCTCTTATTGAAGGTCTTAAATACATTTTTACTTTTCTACTATTGATGACCTGTGTTACAAAAAAATCTGTTTTTGTCGCGTCATAAAATTAACCTTTTAAAAAAGGTTCCAGAATCGATAAGCAATTACATAGTTGATCGAAAATATATAAAAGAAACTTTCAAGGACGGTCATTAGTCGTACATAGCAAAAGAAATCTTTCGTACTTGAAACGAATAAAAATTTGGTTACGTATAGAATTAAGGCAACTTACAATACGTTGCTAAAATATAAGGGCAACACACACATTCCTCTATAATATTATCAATTATATTTTAGTTACATATTATACTTCTCTCTCTTTTCTCGGCAGAAAGTGGGAAACGCAGTATCTTAACACTAGCATCTCTCTACCCTGCTGTGTGCGGGATACAGTGTGAAGTTGATTTAATTTTAATTTTTTATTACATTTCTATAAATAAAGTTAGTAATGGATGACAGCAAAAATCTGTATTTCGGTGATCGATGTATTTTAGAAACTTCAATTACTATAAACAAACTAATACAAATAAACATTTTATTAGAGTCACCTAGTTTCAAGACATACTTGTCTTTATAATTTTATGATTGATAATATTTGCATTTTTTTTAAATTCAGCTTCACGCTGTATCCCGCATGTAGCAGGGTAGGTATGGGGAACCTGTAGAATGAATCTGAGTGTTTAGACACTCCTTTCTCTAGTTTCCGCCGACTTTGCGAGGTATTGCGTATTGAGTGACGGAACTCAATGCCGCCCTTTTGCCTCGGTACCAAAGCGAAAAAAATAAAAATATTAATAACAAACAATTCATTTCCCCGAGTGGGAATTGAACTTACAATAGTCACATGTTTGTCTCTCTGCAATAATAAATATTAATCGGATAAATTTTCTCTTTATACAAGTTTCCAAAAATTTTAATATTTTTACTGTATAAATTTTAATTAAGCTAATCATATTAGGACTTAAATTAAAAACACTTATTATCCCTAATTTGATATCCAGTAAAATAATGACTATACATTAGCTTCATACAAAAATTAGATAATGTATAAACTATTAGATTTTTTTTCACATTAAATAATGACCAAATTATTGAAGTGATATAAAAAGCATCATCCTGTAGTTACCGCCACATTTATATATAAACAAGAACTAATCACAGAATCAGTTTGTCTGTCGCGTACCAAGTGAAGGTTGTCTTCAAATTTAACAAGGTTTTCAATTTAAAATTTTTAACTACATTGAATAATTGTGAATAAAACTAATATAAATATTGATTATTGAATTTTAATAGTGTTCAATATGCCTGAAGTAAGAGTGGAAGAAGCTGAACGGTTTATGGTAGAGAGCCTGGTGGCTGGTGGGGCGCCATTGTCGGAAGCGAAGGCCCACGCTGATCTCCTGCTGCATGCTGATATTGTAGGACACTTTAGCCATGGGATGAATAGACTAGGTAAGTATATATTCTTAGCTTCAAGTTGTACCGCGCACAAGCAGCGTAGTAGTGTTAAACTTAAAACTCCATTCCCAGAATATTATCAGAGCGAGGAAATTAAAAAAATAAATATTTCAGTTCCTCGAGTGAGAATCGAACCCACAACGTGTCGCATTTGCAGTCACCCCTGTGCCACGACTGGCCTTATTAATAATAATTGAACTAAATAAAATAAAATCAGCTTCACGCATGGTAGACAGAGGGAACCTATTGTTAATGGGATTGCATGTTGAGTGGTGGAACTCAATACCGGGTTTCTTTGCCTTGGTACCAGAGCAAAGAATTTAATATACAAATATATTATTTATTCCCTCGAGTGGGGACCGAAACCACAACCGTCGCGTTATAGTCACACTTTTGTGCCCCTGCGCCAAGAGGGCTTCAATTAAATTATTAAAGTATTTAGATAATACTATTATTAATGACTTGTGTGTACGTTTGATATTTCTGGTGACAAAGAAATTTCGCATCTTTAAACGTATGAATGGATTAATACGGAGTCACTCAACATATAATTAAAATAAGATAGCACGATGTGGGACTCGAGTGAAATAAAAAAAAAAACTAAAATTAATAATTCTTAAGTTTTCATAAGTCTTTTAGAATAAGCTTGCAAAATCCCTAATTCAGCCTGATCAGTTCGTATATAAAATGAGATATTTCTTTTAGAATTTATTCTTTTGTCACATTATTGTAATAGATTCCTATTATATTTACAAGAAAAATTATTTAATATTTTGTTTATTTTCTAGAACTATACATAAATGATATAAAATCTGGAGTATGCAATCCAAGTGTGGATCCAATTATATTAAAAGAGACCACAGCCACAGCTTGGGTGGACGGGTGCGACGCTCTCGGCGCTACTGTCGGTAACTTTTGTATGGACCTCGCTGTGAAGAAGGCAAAGGAGTGTGGGGTTGGATGGGTGGCTGCGAAACGTAAGATTGTTTACAGTTGTTATTTTTATTTGTTTATTATTTTTTTTGGATGTCCTGGGCACAATGGTGTGACTGTAAAGCGACGGTTGCGGGTTCGATCCATAATTATTAATATTTATATTCATAATTATTAATATTTTCATTTCTTCGCTTTGCCACCAAGGCAAGGGCCCGCTGTGGAGTTCTGTCACTCTGTTGAGTGGCAATGCTTCGAAAAATTCGGCGGAGAGTGGGGAACGGAGAGTCTCAAAACTAGATTCCCTTTGCATATCCTGTCGTATGCGGGATACAGCGTGATGTTGAGCTTTTTTTTTATTTTTTTTAGCTTTACTCTCTATCCTGAACACAGCAGAGTAGGCAGAGGAAAGTAGGGAATCTAGTGTTAAGAGACACCGTTCACCAATTTTGAAATAATAAACTCACAAACAGAGCTCTCGAATCTCACTACTTCCACTTGCTCTTTTGTATTACTTATTGACCTCTATTCTAAATCATAATATTGGTTTCACCATTGCTTGTTTTGTTGTCAAATAACCTTCTAGGTTGCAATCATTACGGAATGGCCGGCTACTGGGCGTTGAAAGCGGAGAAGGAAGGTCTCATTGGCATGTCGTTTACAAATTCTGCTCCGATTATGGTCCCGACTAGATCTAAAAAAGTTAGTATCGACTAATTTTTTAAAATAATTAATTAAAAATATAGACAATATGTGAAAAATCATATATTATTTTAATAATGTAGTAATAGAATTCTAAATAGTAAATTATTTTTCACGTATCTTATTAAAAATTGAGGCCAGTCGTGGCGCAGGGGCACAAAGTGTGACTGTAAAATCGACTGGTTGTGGATTCGATCCCCACTCAAGGAGATGAAATAGTTATTTACATTTATATTTTCATTTCTTCGTTCTGGTGTCGAGGCAAAGCGTGGCGTTGAGTTCCGCCACTCAACACGAAATGCCGCCAGAACTCTGCGGCAAGTGGGGAACGAAGTGTCTTAACACCTTTCCTCTATATACCTTGCTATGTGCGGGATACAGCATGAAGCTGATTGTATTAAAAATTAAGTTAACTAGAAAATAAGTTTAATATTGTAAAGATTTATAAAATTATTTATTATTATTAACTATATATATTTATATTTCAGAGTGCCTTAGGAACGAATCCTATTTCCATGGCGGCACCTGCATCTGACGGTGACTCTATTGTAGTTGATATGGCCACCACTACTGCAGCTATGGGAAAGGTGATTTTTTTTGCTTGATTTCGTTGACGCAAGTAGCAGGGTAGGAAGCAGGGTAGGAAGAACTTAAGGAGTTAAGATACTTTTTTCTCCACTTTCCATCCATTTTTTGTGACATTGCGTGTTAAATAACGGAACTAAACGCCCTATGTCTTGTTATCAGAACGAGAAAGTGTAAAACAATTCATTACCCCGAGTGGGAATCAACCTCAAAATCGTCGTTTTTACACTCAGAGGCAGTGTCGCTGCGATACAACGGATTTATTACAGATGTTTTAAATACGATAATATTTAGTAATTTTCGGTACAAAATTCGAACCCATAATAACAATTACGATCAAATCAGACCACTTTACTTACATATAGGGATGTAGGTACTTTAAAATAAAAAAAAATGTATAACATTTAATTGTCTTTGTAATAATTTAAATGTTTTTGTCTTTAAAAATGACAAATTTAACTTTTAGGTGGAAGTGCAAATAAGAAAAGGAGAGCCTTTGCCTGAAGGCTGGGCTTTGGGTCCGGACGGTAAAACTACTACAGACCCACAAATGGTAATTATTTAATAAATTAAAATTTAATTATTTAAAAAATTAAAAAAATAATGATACAAATATTTTAGGGTAGGCAGAAGGAACCTAGGAACTTAATGTCAAAACACTCTGTCCCATTAAAATACATTTGTTCCCTACTCCTGTACCTGTCTATCGAATTCTTGAAGCATTGCGTGTTGAATGGCGGAAATCAACCCCACTCCTATGCCTCGATATTAGAGCGAGGAAATTAAAATAAAAAAAAATATCTTCAAGTGGAAATCGAACCGATAACCTATGGCGTTTACAGTCACCACCAAACCACGATCATTTAATTATTTACATATAACTTAGAATATTCTTTACTACAAAGTATTTGCTAAGAAATTACTTCAGGCAACACATAAAAAGCATTAATTGCTTTTTAACTTTTTCAGGCGTTCGACATTGCGCGGTTATTGCCTCTTGGAGGCTTCGAGAAAACAAGCGGTTACAAAGGATACGCGCTCAGCGCGATGGTTGAAGTATTTTGTAGTGGACTTTCAGGTATACATATTTTATATAATTTATTTACAAATCTAATATTTTAGCCGTATTGCAGTATAGGCTGAAAGTTCAGCATCCAGTCCTAGTGTCAGCATACTTTATTGGCAGTTGCCGCTGGAATTTCTCGCATTGTCACGGAACTCAACACCGCACCTTCTTCTTCGTCTTAACAAAGCGCGAAAATAAAAATAACTTAAGTATGATCATTCTCTCGAAAAGGCGCTTTCAATTATTGCGTTTATAGCATCACATGTTTATGACATATTATAAAACAATATATAAACATTGATGCTCCGCTGAGTATTTCAATTTTAATATTATTTACATATTTACGAGGCCAGTCGTGCCGCAGATACATAAATTGTGACTGTAAAACCGATTGGTTGTGGGTTCGATCCCCACTCGAGGAGATGAAATATTTACTTAAATTTATATTTCCATTTCTTCGCTCTGGTGTCGAGGTTAAGCGCGACGTTGAATTCTGCCACTCAACACGCAATGCCTCCAGAATTCAGCAGAAAGTGGGGAACGGAGTGTCTTACATTAGGTTCCCTCTGCTCAAACTCAAACAATTATATTTCCTTTTATAACTTATAGCATATTTGACTTATTTTAAAGCCAGTCGTGGCCCAGGAGCACAACTGTGTGACTGTAAACGCGACTGGTTGTGGGTTCGATCTTCACTCGAGGAAATGAAATATTTGTTTAAAATGTATATTTCCATTTTTTCGCTATGCCTTCAGAATTTGATTTAAAGTGGGGGACGGAATGTATTAACATTAGGTTCCCTCTGCCTACCCTGCCGTGATCGGTATACAGCGTGAAGCTGATTTAATTTTTTTTATTTTCATAACCTTTTTTCTAGGATCTCGTGCAACACACAATGTACCAACATGGTCCCACACCCAAACAGAGCCGCCGAATCTAGGACAATGCTTTATGGCTGTTGATCCTGGCTGCTTCGCCCCTGGCTTTGAAGATAGAATTTCTGACTGTTTACATCATTGGAGGAATTTAGAACCTGTAAGTACATCACTATACACCTGACGAATTGAAGTAGTAGTATTCTTTATTTATTGAGGACCCATCAGCAATAACTAGACTCGCACAAAAATCAAACTCGGAACCGCCGCCTTCGACGTTTTTGAGTTTGATTCTCTAAAGAATTTTTTCATTTACCTTACTCTGGAAGACTAAGCACGGCGTGAAGATGCTACGTTTAACACAGAGCGGAGTGTCTTAACACTAAGCCTCTTGCGTACCCTGCTACATAAAATCACTTTTTTAACCTGAAACAAAAATGTGTTATAATCTACTTTTTGTATGCGAAATTAAAAAAAATAAAAAATATACAAAATAATGGTTATATACGCTTCTATAGATTTAATTTAGTATCAGTTCAGAGGTTAACTTTATCGTTAAAAGTCATACATAGTACAGAAGTAAAATTAGATCAATATTAGAAATTTTAAATAAATTATTGATTCTAATTGGATTTATCTAGACTCCTAGAGTAATTACTAATTAGTGAGATACCGGCTAATATTTAAACAGGAAATATGTCTATATAAAAAAATTAGAAAGTAACTGGCAATTTTAATAATTTATGTTATAAATCATCACAAAAAATATAATTTAAGCATATTTATTTAAAGTATTTAATATTTTTAATGGTATGTGGGTTAAAATACAAACAAATCCTGTTGGTGTAACGGTGTTAGTAGTATGGTACCGTGAATGCAGCTTTCTTTTGGCTCATACTCAAGTGCGTATTGCAGTTGTATTCTTATATATCCTCATTTTGACGTGACCAAATTATGATACATGTACATATTTTTTTTTGTTTCTTACAAGGGATGTAGAGGGAACTTAGTGTTAAGACACTCCGTTTGCCACTTTCGCCGAATTTTCGAGGCATTGCGTGTTGGGTGGCGCAATTGAACGATGCGCTTTTTGCCTTGGTACTAGAGCGTTAAATGAAAATATGATTAAATAATAATGAATTCCCCATAATCATTTATTCCCTCGAGTGGGAAATGAACCCAAAACCGTCGCGTTACAGTCACGCCATTGTGCCACTGAGTCACGACGACGGCTTTAGAGAGAAAGTGTAAAATTACATTTATACAGAAATATACACGTACTTTTACATTTTCTCCTGCATTTAGATAGGTATAGAGAATCGTGTCAACACATTTCACTCTCCGCGATATATTGCGTGTTGATTAGTGGAACTAAACGCCGCTCTGTGTCTTGCCAGGAGTATATGAAAATATATTTTTATTGAGTTTTGAATAGTAGATTGAATCCACAATCATCGAATTTATAATCCTTAATTAATTAATGTACCCATACAAACTACCAGTCCACCAGTAGGCCAGTCGAAGCGCAGCGACACGAAGTGTGACTGTAAAACCGACTGGTTGTGGATTGGATCCCCACTCGAGGAGATGAAATATTTACTTCAAATTAAATTTCCATTTCTTCGCTCTGGTGTCGAGGCTAAGCGCGGCGTTGAGTTCAGCCACTCAACACGCAATGCCTCCAGAAATCGGCAGAAAGTGGGGAATGGAGTGTCTCAACACTAAGTTCCCTCTGACTACCCTGCTGTGTGCGGGATACAGCGTGAAGCTGATCTTTTTGAAATAGACAGAACTTTGTATGTATTTCTTGTTTGCTTTGACCTCTCCCTATAAGTACTTTTCGTTTTTTCGTGACGTACCACGCTTAGTGACATTCATTAATTTACATTATCTATATTATTTTGACAAGGACATACGTACATAATACAGCCATACCTCCTGACAGAACATAATTTATAAAGATAAATTATTCTAAGTATGACGTATTGCACTCAATAGATCGTTGTATATGTACGAGTATACCTACAGATTAAAGCCAATATTGATACATTTTTATTCTTATAAAATTACATACGACATAATTATAACCTGGCTTCTTCAAAATTATTTGTGCTCAACATGTACATTCGAAATAAACAAGTGGTTTAAAGGTCAACACAGTTTAATTTTAAAAAGTCAGTCGACTAAAAATATTAATTAGAATCTCCTTTCAGGTTGATCCTTCACTTCCGGTGCTAGCTCCGGGGGATAAAGAGCGAAATAATGAAAAAAACACCAAAAATAGAGGCACTATAATGTATCCAGAATCACAAGTTGAGGCCTACAGGAAAATGGCTGCGAGAATTGGCGTTAAGCCGTTGGAAGTTGTTTATTGATTTTGTATATAATAGTTTTTCTAATTTTAAATTATGTTGAATAAATATTTTCTGTATTACAAATTTTGTTTTTTACTTTTAAAGTAAACGCTTTCATACATATTTGTTATATTTAATATTTTTATTTCCTCGCTCTGGAAATGAGACAAAGCGTGGCGTTGAGTTCCACTTAACACGAGTTTAGTGTCTTAAGGGGACTGGAGTGACTTAACATTGCGTTCCCAGGTTCCCTCTGCATACCCTGCCGTGTGCAGGTAACAGTGTGAAGCTAAAAAAATTACAGATAAATTATTTAATGCTATAAATGCTAGTATAAGGCTATAGGTATATGTGAAGTTTGTACAGGACAAAGTAGAATATGCACCAAAGAGAAGCCCGATTGTTTTTATATTTATAATAGGACTTTAGTCGCATTCTCTATAGCTATTCTCTTGTCTCAGAATTTAAATTTAGAATTATTATTCAAAAAATACATATCTTAGTTCGGTTGGAACTTTGAATTAATCTACGAAACTAAATTAAACAATTAATTATTAGATACGTATAGATAATTATAGTTTACTCTGAAATTAAAGCCATTAAAGATAGCATTGTTATCTACAAATTAGTACAACAAAATAAACGAAAAATGTTGTTTGTAACAAATTATTATAACAAAATAAACTTTAACTTTCTTTTACTTTTTCCTATTGTTTTGTTTTAAACGGTAAAAATAAAGACGGTGGGGTCAACAGGTGAACCTGAGTCATACAAGGTTAAAGGACTTTAAAGCGTTTTCTTATTTATTTAAGTATTGAATTTTGACTCAAACATAAAATATTTTTCTTATTCACAGTTATGTATCCATTCACCAGTTACACCTACATACATGTAAAAACATTATAAAAAAACAAATAAATAAATCAGCTTCACGCATCCCGCACAGCAGGGTAGGCAGAGGAAACCTAGTGTTAATATACTGCGTTCCCCACTTTCCGCCGAGTTCTGGAGCATTGCGTGTTGAGTGGCG
This sequence comes from Heliconius hermathena, assembly GCA_013403705.1. Lineage (NCBI taxonomy): Eukaryota > Metazoa > Arthropoda > Insecta > Lepidoptera > Nymphalidae > Heliconius > Heliconius hermathena. The sequence continues at coordinate 46,927 of JAAIXJ010000412.1, read as the reverse complement.
GAACTCAACGCCGCGCTTTGCCTCAACACAGAGCGAAGATATGAAAATATAAATGTAAACAAATGTTTTATTTCCTCGAGTGGGGGTCGAACCCACAATCGGTCGATTTTACAGTCACTCTTTGAGCCCCTGTGCCACGACTGGCCTCAATAAAAGACTGGCCTAAAAAAATGTAAAATACGTAAAAACAACAATACGTAATATAAAAACAATAATATATATATTTTTTCAATTTCATTAAGACATTTGTATCATAAAAACTAATTACAGTTGTGTTTATTCTTGACCAATCTTTTGTTTGTTATCCTAAAGAATAATAAACGGTTTATATATTATTAGTTTATGTTATAAATATTTATGAACATAATTCTTTGTTTGAATTTAAATATAAAGTGTTGGGATGAAGCCAAATATAAAGATTTCAAAAAGCTCCGGATGGCAAGGTTAAAATATAATATTTTTTGTTACTGTTAAATAAAATAAATAAAATAAATAAATCAGCTTCACGCTGTATCCCGCATACAGCAGGGTAGGCAGAGGGAACCTAGACTTAAGACACTCCGTTCCCCACTTTCTGCCGAATTCTGGAGCCATTACTTGTTGAGTGGCAGAACTCAACGCTGCGCTTGTCCTCGACACCAGAGCGAAGAAATGGAAACATATATTTAAGTAAATATTTCATCTCCTCGAGTGGGGATCGAATCCACAACCAGTCGGTTTTACAGTCACACTTTGTGTTCAAGTATTGCATATAATAATTTATAAATGTTGGCAACACCTTTATTATATGACAATTATCCCTACGGCGAAAAAGACAGTTGTCAATTCTAAAATTACAATGAAAATTGCATTAGAAAAAACGCACAAGATTTTTCATATTTTACATAAAATAATCTTAAATGTCTACAGTTTTAATTTAGGAAAGTTTCTTCTGTAATGTCTACTGTAACTTTGACATACTCCTGTTAAATTTCAAAGTTGCATCATTGAATGGAAGTGAAATTAAGAAATAGACGGAGGTTTCATAAAAAAACAAATGGAACAAAGAAAAAAGAAAGAGAAACTTTACATATAATAAATAACAACAATTTTATGGAAGATTGAGTTTCATTACGGTCGCTTTCACCTAAAAAAGCCAAGAAACTAGTTTTATATTTTACTTCATTAGCTTACTTGATATATGCAGATAAATGAGATGAAGGAGGAAAGAATCGACCTAGAGATGCCGTTTTCATTCATAGATATGTAAATAATCAATAAAAACACCTCAAAGTCGATCTCTGACGAGCGATTTATAAAAACTGACCTTAGAACGCTATAACTTAACAAAGAGAGCTAGAACAATATATTCTATACTACAATTTTAAAGAGAATAGAATCGCTGGTATTTTAAGGGTACCTAAATATGTCTGTGAAATTAAGCTTATAATAGTTATAAGCTTAATTTGTGCATGTGTGGTGGAACGTTTGTCCACTGCGTAATAAATACGTTATTAAATATGTATTTAATATTACTAAAATAAATCAGCTTCACGCTGTATCCCCCACACAGCAGGGTAGGCAGAGGGAACCTAGTGTTAAGACACTCCGTTCCCCACTTTCTGCCGAATTCTGGCGGCATTGCGTGTTGAGTGGCAGAACTCAACGCCGCGCTTAACCTCGACACCAGAGCGAAGAAATGGAAATATAAATTTAAGTAAATATTTCATCTCTTCGAGTGGGGATCGAACGCACAGCTAGTCGCTTTTACAGTCACACTTGGTGCCGCTGCGCCACGACTGGCCTCAAACTACTATTTATTACAATAACAATCCTTTGTTATTAACATATTTTAATTGATATTTTTAATCATTATAAATAAGGCATTTCCTGTCCCAAGTATTTCTGTTTATATAAAGGCAATTATTTGTGATAAAAATCTTATAGCTAGAATTGTGATACGTGCTCTGCATAACTACCTATCCGGTTACATCGCTTCTGCGTTCTTATTTCTTTAAAAGTTACTGGCTGCGTCAGCCGTCAAGTTTGACGTTTCATTATATTATTGAAAAAAAAAAACTTCATATAAATATAAATACATATTATTTAAATATTTTAAAAAAATATTTAATTTAAGAAACTTAAATTTTTCAATATTTTAAAATAATATAATATTAAATGAAATTAATTTAGTTAATTTAAAAATTCACTCAGCGTGCAATGTTTATGAAATAGGCGGGAAAATGATGAACGAAATATTTCAAATAGGCAAGTTCTCTTTGCAAGTTGAGTTTAAAAATCTAAATTAAATCGTCAAAATTTTGATTGCGATATTTCTTAAATTATTATCTTAGGTGGTGATCGATTGAGAAAATATAATTGAGAATTGAAATATATCACTAAGCAATATCTCAATAACAATAGAATAATGTCTTATCTATACATTTAACTATTAAAAGTATGTAGGTATATTACAAAATTATAGTACGGTGTGTAGGTTTCTTTTTCTATTGATTTTTATATAATGTAACTATTACCAAATATTTTTTTTTCATAGTTTTTAGTTTTACGCTGTTACCCGTACATGGCAGGATAGGCAGGAGGAAATCTAATATTACGACGCTTAATTTTCCATTTTTCACTGAATTCTCGATTTGCGTGTTGAGTGGCGGAGCTCAACGCCGTGCTTTGCCTCGTTACCTGATCACGAAAAAACGATTTTTACTCTAAATAAAAATAAAAAAGAAAAACATTGAAAATAAGAATGACATTTAACCCTTCAACCTTTGCGTGTATCCACTTTCAGTGTATAAGCTGATTAAATAATAAATTGCTATATAAAGAATGTCAATTTTTATTGTAGTATAAAAATTATAATATAATAAATTATTTGATGTAATCTTAATTTTACTGTTGGTATGTGATATAAATAAAGTTGGTACTGATTATTTTAACCATATATAATCTATATATTTTTTATATTCATGAGTTTCTTACAGTGACATATGAGTATTTAAAAAAAATTAATAGGGTTAAGTGAATAGTTTCTCCATTTCTGCTTTTTTTGAGATGTAAGGAGGGCAGTGTCATAAAATTTTTGAAACTTAGGGATCGTAAAGACAAGTGAATAATGCCAAATTTATGAACAAATGTTTATTCAAGTATGTATTTAATTAAATACTACTTTTCAATTTTTTTTCGGTTACAATCCTTTATATAAATTATAATGTAAAAAATATTATAAAGGCCAGTCGTGCCGCAAAGGCTCCAGAGTGTGACTGTAAATGCATCAGGTTGTGGGTTTGATTCTCACTTGAGGAAATGAAATATTTAGTTATTTCTTTGTTATGGTGTTATATAAGGCAAAGTGCGGCGTTGAGTTCGGCCACCACGCAATGCCTCCACAATGCGGTAGAAAGTGGCGAGCATAGTGTCTTAACATTAGTCTCCCTTTGCCTACCCAGTTGAATGCGGAATACAGCGTGAAACTGAAAAATAAAAAAATTAAAAAAAAAGTTTTATTGCCTACATATTACAAAATGATATTATAACATATGGAAAAAATATGGGCACTGTAAAAATGTCATGGAATCTCTTGTAACGACCGACACACAATAAAGTACTAAAGAGGCGGCTGACAATAAATCTGTAATATCTTACATATATATTTATGTAAAAAAAGATTTTTCCATATAACTGTTAAGCAAATATAAAAATATTGAATTATACGCACTAGCCGCGAGGAGCCACCCGCAGGTAGTTTACGAAATTCAAATGAATAAGCACAAAATGTATGTTCACATATTAAGGGATTTAATAAATAATTGTGATGCAATAGTAGACGCCATCGTGGCGCACTCAGGATACGTCTGCTTAAACGCCATGTTTAAATAATAAATCAGCTTCACGCTGTATCCCGCACACTGCAGGGTAGGCAGAGGGAACCTAGTGTTAAGACACTCCGTTCCCCACTTGCTGCCGAATTCTGGAGGCATTGCGTGTTGAGTGGCAGAACTCAACGCCGCGCTTAACCTCGACACCAGAGCGAAGAAATGGAAATATAAATTTAAGTAAATATTTCATCTCCTCGAGTGGGGCTCGAGTGACGATCCCACAACCAGTCGGCTTTACAGTCACACTTTGTGCCCCTGCGCCACGACTGGCCTCAACTCTACTCGAATTTAATTTCGTAGAATATTTAAGTAGGCACCTATACATATAAGCTCTCTACTAAAACAAAAAGTAAAGTAAGCTTTGATTTATCATTACACATAATCTGTTTTTAGTATCAAAATTATTGCAAAAGTATCATATTTAATTATTTAAAAATCACGTATCTATATTAAATTTATTTTTATGTTGTTATTATTTGTTTATTTCACAATTGTTCTTTCTTTCTTAATTTTGAAATCGAGTATATATTTTGCTATGACGTAAAGTTAATGGAAATGATGATCGAATACAAGAAATACATTATATTTCAAACACCAATTAAGGATTATCATGGATAACCGTAGTCGTATCTTGCTATCTTAATAAGAGAAAACTTATTTGTCTTTTTAGACTGTGCATTCAAACTCACGAGCAAAACCAGTCAATCTCCTGACCAGCGTTGCCTTACAGAATGTGGCACATAAGGCACATGCCCAGGGGCCCCGTCCTCAAGAGTCTCGAAAGGGCAATAAACAAATAGAATCTGTACCGTTATCCATTTTTTTTCTAAATACCGCAATGTCTAACTGGACTCCAACTTATCCTAAGCCTATCTTTGATCTATTCCTTTTATATTTATATATTATCTTCCACATTTTACGGGAATACCATTAATTAGTTTAAAGCCGCAATCTATACTGAGGGCATCCCTATATATTTTAAATATTATACTTATAAACATTCTCCTAAATTGCATTAGAATTTAGATCGACAATCCATTAAATATAAACATACTAACATAATAAATTTACAACAATTTAGCACATCAATTTTGTCGCGTACGACATGACAAATTAGAGCTATTGTTCGTATATAAAGGAACCAAGACTAGGAAGTAAACGTAACGCCTACTCACGTTTCTATAGACGCCTTTACTTAGTTTACTCTTGACATTGAATGACAGTTACTCTGATTTATGATGAATCAAAATCGATTATTCAATTTTTTGTATTTAAACCAACGTTGACGTCGTCATGGAACTGTAGAAACTAAGTTCAATTGTTCTACATTCTAAAACAAACTGATTCAAATTGATTTTAATATAAGGTAGTAATACTTATACTTAACGAATAAAAATATATTGTGGCACAGATGCTTTGCTTTCGAAAAGACATAAAATGATGCTAGAGACATGACTTATTTTTTTTACTAATAAAATATATATCAAATTAACATTATTCAATGACTAAAAGTGGAATTAAATAAAAAAAATGTTAATATTTTTTGATTTAAATTTAAAAAAATGTTAACGTGTTTTTTACAGTGGATTTAAAATGTGAAGTGAATGTCCAGAGCTCTTTAATAGCTTGCATATATTTAACCCCATTATATTCATAAACTATATTTACGGTTATATTGTTCATAAACATACGTCTCTGGGACACCTTACTTTTAAGGTAACCTACTTTAAGTATTTTGAGAGATATTCAAAATCTACAAACATTAGTTAGATATATAACTTTTATTGACAATTTAAACATGCAAAAAAAAGATCTATCTAAGCATTCTAGGCAGAAATTACCGTGAAGTTCCGCACACATATGAAGTTTGCACGAGGTGTATATGAATTTGGTCACACGTTTTTTTTATATCCGCAGAAGTTGCATAATTTTCTAAATACATTTCAATTCAATTCGAAAAATGTCAGAAGATCTTTATTTTTATTTGTCCATTATATCCTCTTCTAGTTTGTTAGAGTCACAGAAAACTACAGTTTTTATACCATAAACGTCAGATCTTCTTTCAAGAGTTAAATATCTCAGACATCTCGACCCCTATATATCCCAAACTAGTCGTGTACGTGCCAAGACTAATGGCGTCAGAGGGCGCTTTTTTTGTGCCAAGACGGTGCTAAGATCCATGTATTTGTATCTCTTTCGCGGCATGCGCTATACGAGTTCTTTTAGTTGAGGTGTTGTTGTATGGGAGACGTATGCTTATGAATCTAGGGTCAATAGAAATTCTGCTCACTGAAGTATTGTAGGTTTTTTTTTAAATATTTTGAATACATATTTTTAAATTTATATTATTTATAAAAAAGCGAGGCGTATCACTGAATACGAGCCAGATTACAAACTTTCCAATCAAGTTGTAAGTTACAAAAGTATGTTTCTATTAAATTGGAAAGTTTTGTGAGTATTTATGAATATATTCAATTACATATATGTATGTGTAAATACAAAAAAGTATGAGGTTTTTATTTTGTGAATTTCCATTTTAAAGTTTAAGTTTAGTATTAAAAATAATTATCTATTGAATGAATGTGTAAATACTACAAAAATTTTGGGTTCTACTTCGTTTTTTTTGTACGCAGTATTCTTTCATGTGCCATTGAGCAAGGAAGTTGTTTTTAATATCTTACATATTGAGGCCAGTCGTGGCGCAGCGGAACAGAGTGTGACTGTAAAACCGACTGGTTGTGGGTTCGATCCCCACTCGAGGAGATGAAATATTTACTTAAATTTATATTTCCATTTCTTCGCTCTGGTGTCGAGGTTAAGCGCGGCGTTGAGTTCTGCCACTCAACACGCAATGCCTCCAGAATTCGGCAGAAAGTGGGGAACGGAGTGTCTTAACACTAGGTTCCCTCTGCCTACCCTGCTGTGTGCGGGATACAGCGTGAACCTGAGCTGACAAATTAGACATTGCCCCTCTCATCCAGCAGGGTGGTAGAACGTATTCTGTTCCCTTTTGAATTTTGTATTTCAGATATTAATAAGAATAGATAAGTAATAATTAATTTATTTTTTAAAATAAAGTAAATAATATGTGAATTGAAAAAGGAAATTATATGTCACTATTTCCTTTTTTGTGCACAATCAACATGAATATTTATACTTATTTTTAGAAAACGTATAAAAATTTGAACGTAGCGGGACTTGAACCCGCGCCTCCTGGAAACCGACCAGGCGCTCTGACCACTAAGCCATACGTTCTCATCAAGCCACGTCGAAATTTTTATACGCTTGCTACAACTTATTTATGTTGTTAGTATCTCTGTAGGGAGATTTTTACAAATTTCCGCTACCCAAGGATAATTACTAAGAATTATCATTTGGCAAGAGAGAATATTATTTTTTAAATATTTTTAAACATATTTAAAGTATCATTCCATACTTAGGAAAGAACAATCTTTCCTAAGTGTGGAATGACACTTTAAAAATGTTTAAAAATGAATATTTATTTTATTTCTTTAATTTTGACTTTTATATCGACGAAAATAAAATTTAAAATTCAAAAGTTTGAACTTGCAATGCTTCCAATTTAACGTAAAATGGGAAACGGAAATGTCTTAATCGGAACGAATTGTATTCTTAACATAAGGTTTCCGGGTTCCCTCTGCCTATTCTATGCGGAATACAGCGTGAAGCTAAAAAAAAGAATACCTAAAAAGTTATTAATACTGTTTCCAATGCAACAAAAAAATCCTTTACGCCAGGCGTGAGAACGTTAATGCAAATTAAAATATACAAGATTTATATGTAGATATACTTAGATATTTAATATTTATGAACCATATTTTTTATAAAAAGGAAGGTGTTTATACTGTTCCATTAGACAAAACCGCAAACCACATTTGTTTTTTTTAGATAACATATTACTTACAATACCTGTCAGTAATCTTATATGAAGGTATTTAGCTCATTATAATACCTACATATAACAGTATATGAAGGTATCTAGCCTATTTTAATTACTGACGTTTCGTTAAACGAGTCAATTAAAACGAAAATCATGGAACTGTTATTTATTCTTAGTATTATTAATAACCTAAAATAATGACTAGTTCTTGTATTTTTATGGTATTTAAAACTGTCATTATCACATTCGAGTATTAAGAATAATATATGAAATATCATATAGCTTTGTAGTAAATCTATATTAACATTATAAAACTTTAGAATTTTTTTTGGATTAATAATGATATTAAAAAAAAATTAAATTAAATTAGCTTCACGCTGTATCCCGCACATAGCAGGGTAGGCAGAGGGAACCTAGTGTTAAGACACTCCGTTCCCCACTTTCTGCCGAATTCTGGAGGCATTGCGTGTTGAGTGGCAGAACTCAACGCCGCGCTTAACCTCGACACCAGAGCGAAGAAATGGAAATATAAATTTAAGTAAATATTTCATCTCCTCGAGTGGAGATCGAACCCACAACCGGTCGGTTTTGCAGTCACACCTCGTGCCGCTGCGCCACGACCAGCCTCGACTGATATTAGGGATTTGAATTAATACAGCAGTTTTGTTTTAATTACGGTAATCGTTTGGATTCAAACCACAGAACTTGCGATCAAAGTTAGTTTAAGTTACATTAGACCACGGGAATGAAACCTGCAGGTGAAAGCAATTTTTTTTTAGATTCACGCTCTATCCCGCACAACATATGGTAGGTAGAGGGAACTTGGAAACCTAGTATGTACAACAAAATTTCGTACCCATTGAGACATTTCCGTTCATGTTGAATGAGGGATCTCAACGCTGCGATTTGCCTCGTTACCAGAGCGTTATTTTATATTTGGTCGAGGTGTCGAGGCAAAGTGCGGCGTTGAGTTCCGCCAGTCAGCACGCAATGCCTCCAGAATTCGGCGGAAAGTGGGGACCGGAGAGTTCCACACAAGGTTCCCTCTGCCTACCCTGCTTTGTGCAGAAGATTGAAATATATATTTCATGTCCTCGAATGGGGATCCGACTCACAATCTGTTGCATTTACTGTCGCATGCGTGCGCCACGGCTGGCCTCTAAAACTAGTTGTTCATAAAAAATGTTACGTTAAAAGTACCTCTATCAAAGTTATTAAATGGAAATATAACTTAACTTGGCTTCATGCTCTATCCTTAGCGGGGTAGTCAGAGAAAACGGAGCGCCAAACGCTACGGTCTCTACATACCCCTTTCGTCTCGTCCACTGTCATCAACCTCTTCATACATGTCCTCCAGGAGGTCGTCATGCTTTTTACTTGACCTTCCTCCTGTATCTTTGATACTGTGTTTTCGAGGTCAACCGCGGTCTCCCCCTGGAAATATAAATTAACAAATTTGGAAATATAAATTTAAGTAAATATTTCATCTCCTCGAGTGGGGATCGAACCCACAACCAGTCGCGTTTAAAATCACACTTTGTGCCCCTGCACCACGACTGGCCTCAATTTTATGTTTATTTGAATGAAATCATTCTTTTGCCACTGTGTTAACATAAATATTAAACTCAGCTCCCAGCGGTTGTTCTACAGATTAATGTGACGTATTCAAATAAATTTTATTAATTAATGAAACAAGTGATTCTTGAAAGTAATATAATATAACTGACAACCATAAAAAAAATGTGACAGCTTTATAATATACAGTAAGCGATAATAAATAGTTGTATAATAATAATTATTAGGAAGCTAATTGGCTTAAAAGTAAAAGTTAATAATTAGTTTAAAAGTAAAAGGATCGCTGAAATATTTATGAATAAATCAGCTTCACACGCAGGGTAGGCAGATGGAACCTAGTGTTAAGACACTATGTTCCACACTTTCCGCTGAATGGAGGCATTGTGTGTTGAGTGGCAGAACTCAACGCCGCCATTTGCTTCGACACCAGAGCGAAGAAATGGAAATATAAATTTAAATAAATATTTTATTTCCTCGAGTTGGTACCGAATCCACAACTAATCGGTTTACAGTCACACTTTGTGCCTCTGCGCCACGACTGGCCTGAAATATTTATGCATATTAAATAAAACACAAAATAAAAAAAAATTCAAAAAAAATGAGTGGAGATCAAACGCACAATCATAACGCTTACATTCAGACGCCGTATGTATTCTTATTAAAAACCGGACAAACGCGAGTCGGGTTCGCCCACCGAGAGTTCCGTACAAAAATTGGAGGTCCTGAGTCTTTTCTGAAATTCAAGTTAAGTTTAGCCAGAGCCCTTTCACCTGATACTTCATTTGAACTAGCGGCTTTAATACTAAATTTTGCCTAATTTGAAGGCTATATTTTTTTAGGATTTAACTACAAATGTATAGTTTCCAGATTTTTTTCTTAAACTAGTACTACATGTAGATGCTAGCTGTCAATTATCATAAATGTAGGTAAAAAGGGGAAAAAAGGCAGAATTATTAGTATTCACAATAACTGTGCGTAAATAATTATGGAAAAAGAAGATAATTTTCTTATGAAATGCATAAAACATATACCTACTTTATGAAGCCATCATGACTAGATACATTCACAAAGGCTAACATAAAAAAAAACAAAAGAAAAAAGTTTACACGCAATTTATTCTTATAAAAAACATAATTATATCTATTTAAATTTTTATTAATTATCTGTGGAAATTATCATCTCAGCGTAGTTTCTGTTACATGGTCGGATAACTTAGAATAATATAAAAAGGCGCCAAATTATATTATGCTCAGTTGTATTGTGTATGTAACTTTATTTTCCGCATCCATTGTTGTAATCTGATGGAATCTAAGAAATCTGTATTTTTATAAAAATAAAATTAGCTTCACGCTGTATTCCGCACACAGCAGGATAGGCAGAGGGAACCTAGTGTTAAGACATTCCGTTCCCCACTTTCTGCCGCATTCTAGAGACATTGCGTGTTGAGTGGCAGAACTCACCGCCGCGATTTTTCCTCGAAACCAGAGCGAAGAAATGGAAATATAAATTTAAATAAATATTTCATCTCCTCGAGTAGGGATTGAACCCACAACTAGTGAGTTTTAGTCATACTTTGTGCCCCTCTTGCGCGGCCCGAGAGAGGCCCGAGAGGCCCGACTGACCTCTTGTTCTTTTTTTTTATTATCTACCCATTTTAGGGACCGGGTCAATTTGTACTAAGTGGTGGTGCCAGAAACACAATAAGGAATTAAAAATAATTGTAATATAATCATTTATTTACCAAATTAATATATCAATAGTTATCTACATAATCTAATAAAAAAAAGATGATAATAAAAAACTATTTTGACATAATAGACGATTAACTACAAATGATACGAAGAAAGGAAATATTTTATTTAAATTTATATTTATATTTGGTCGAGGTGTCGAGGCAAAGTGCGGCGTTGAGTTCCGCCAGTCAGCACGCAATGCCTCCAGAATTCGGCGGAAAGTGGGGACCGGAGTATTCCACACAAGGTTCCCTCTGCCTACCCTGCTATGTGCAGGGAAAAACCGTGAAGCTGATTTGATTTAATTTCATTTAATTTAGCATAACTATATCAAGAATTAGAAGTTATAGAAAAAACATACATTAAGAATTAACAAATATACCTAAGCTTTATATTTTTAAAGTGTGACTGTAAAACCGACTGGTTGTGGGTGCGGTCTCCACTCGAGGAGATGAAATATTTACTTAAATTTATATTTCCATTTCTTCGCTCTGGTGTCGAGACAAAGCGCGGCGTAGAGTTCTGCCAGTCAACAGGCAATGCCTCCAGAATTCGGCAGAAAGTGGGGAACGTTGTGTTTTACCACTAGGTTCCCTCTGCCTACCCTGCTGTATGCGGGATACAGTGAAGCTGATTAAAAGAAAGTAATCAGTACTGCACAGTAAATAACATACCTTTTTTAAATATTTTTAAAGTGTTATTCCACACTTAGGAAAGAAAAATACTCATTTAGGAAACGTATAAAAATTTGAACGTAGCGGGACTCGAACCCGCGCCTCCTGGAAACCGACCAGGAGCTCTGACCACTAAACCATACGTTCTCATCAAGCTACGTCGAAATTTTTATACGCTTGTTACAACTTATTATGTTTCCTAAATGAGTATATTTCTTTCCTAAGTGTGGAATAACACTTTAAAAATGTTTAAAAATATTTAAAAAATAGTATTCTCTCTTGCCAAACGATAATTCTTAGTAATTATCTTTGGGTAGCGGAAATTTGTAAAAATCTCCCTACAGAGATACTAACAACATAAATAAGTTGTAACAAGCGTATAAAAATTTCGACGTAGCTTGGCGAGAACGCATGGCTTAGTGGTCAGAGCGCCTGGTCGGTTTCCAGGAGGCGCGGGTTCGAGTCCCGCTGCGTTCAAATTTTTATACGTTTTCTAAATGAGTAATAACATACCTATAGATATTTTCGGATTTATATCATACTTTTCCACTTTTAATCATTTAGATACTATATAATAGAATTTTATATTTATTTATATAACAAAATAGTCTTAGGCCGTGAGTAAATATCACAATCACCCGTTTTATCCACATTTATTATTGGAGATTAGAAAGTGAATATGAATCTACGTCTATAATAACGCAAAAAAATTGTACGTGTATGTTCCGAATAGACGACATTATGGATGGGTTTAGATTGCCGATTTAGTTGAGGATCTCCTATAATCAACTCTGCTCTGCTGGTTGAGATAGTTGTGACTTGTAAGTGTAAATACCACTAGTGAAAATGCAATTAAAAATTAAAAATTAGCGACCGGCTCGCGGCTTCGCCTGCTTGAAGTACGCTATTGTTTTTTTTACTGTTCTATTCTAATATAATTATATTATAGACAATATCTATACATTGCACAAAGTGTGACTATAAAATCGACTGGTTGTGGGTTCGATTCCCACTCGAGGAAATGAAATATTTATTTACATTTATGTTTTCATTTTTTCGCGCTGGTGTCGAGGCAAAGCGCGACGCTGAGTTGCGCCATTCAACACGCAATGCCTCCAGAACTCGACGGAAAGCGGAGAACGGAGTGTCTTAACACTAGGTTTCCTCTGCCTACCCTGCTGTGTGCGGGATACAGCGTGAAGCTGATCTATATATTGAAAACTAAAAATGCAGCCAATTTAATAAAAAAATGTTGCTATATTTTCGAAATAAAAACTTTTCATTGATACTTATTACTATAACTTGTGTATTTTAACCGATTCATATGAAACAAGTCCTAAATGTTAAGGGGAGCTTGCAAAAATATAATAGTGTAGTATCACAAAATAGAACAGAATTTGGTAAACGCATTAAGTTATCAATATACTGTCGGCCTATATTAGAATATAGATACATCGACGATCTCTAGGTCGAAAAAGAAGAAAGAGTCGAAAGTGAAAAAATAGCAGATTTTTTTATTATTAATAACAAGGCAATTATCGATTATATATACGTCAAAAAAGGCGCATAAACAACGTTCTTGTTTTAATTTTAAAAAAATCTTATTAAAACTACAAGGGTAGTTTTTGTCGTAGTGGTTCAAAACAGCAATAAAACATTTGCGATATTTCACTTCAGGTCTCAGGCTGCCTCTATCCACCCTGCTATGTGCATGCAAAAGAAAACATTCTGAGAAATCTCTATTTCTTATATTTTTAATTCTTTATAATTTCTGTATAAATGCATATGGTATGTAATGTATAATAATATAAAGCACAATTCTTTCTATATATAGACAACTCTTCCTCGTAAGTAAGCGGCCTTATGTCACAATGTAAAGGTTTAGTATTATTATATACTATATAGGAATGACAACATCCAATATCAGTTTCACCTTGATACATAGTTGATACGTACTTTATTAGGATGCATCTAATAAACAATTGTTCGCATTTAATTAAATGTGAGTGCACAGTGTTCTGGTATACGTGACTCTAGAGTCTAGACACACAACGTAAGAAACAAATAATTTAGTTTGTAGTAGAATATCGTATTTGTATTTTAAAAAAATATATAAGGCCAGTCGTGGCGCAGGGGCACAAAGTGTGACTGTAAAATCGATTGGTTGTGGATTTGATCCCCACTCGAGAAGATGAAATATTTATTTAAATTTATATTTCCATTTCTTCGCTCTGGTGTCGAGGCAAAGCGCGGCGTAGNATATATATATATATATATATATATATATATATATATATATATATATATATATATATATATATATATATATATATATATATATATATATATATATATATATATATATATATATATATATATATATATATATATATATATATATATATATATATAATATGAAAATATGGAACAGTTGCTACCTCTTTTATCCTCATGCATTTGTATAGTCTTACATTTTTGAGTGACGTAAACTAAAATCTTAGAAAAAGTACGTTCTTTCTTCACATTCTTTACATTTTTTAGTATAGTCTTTAAAATTTTTCAAAGATTCTTTTAAAGAATTTTAGATATCTACTGCAATGTCGGATGTATTTTAATAAAATTGTGAGTGATATAAAATTCAACTTGTTATGTTTTGAAGAGAGGTACAGTGTGTCTACCACCATATTTTTTTATGAATAACAATAAAAATTATATATATTGCAGATATCTGTCAATTATCTAGGTACCTATATTGTAATACTCCTCGAGAAATACTTGGATATGATAGATATGGGATATGGGATCCTCCTCCTCCTCCTTTTTAGGTTCTCTAAAATGTGACTATGTGTAGGTATAATAGAAAGATTGTAATTTTATGTTTAAAATTTTTTTTTTCTTTTTTTATCCCATAGAAAATTTTATCTTAAAGAATAGATATTCAACTTAAATAAATAAATCAGCTTCACGCTGTATCCCGCTCACAAGAGGGTAGGCAGAGGGAACCTAGTCTTAAAACACTCACTTCCACACTTTCCGCCGAATTTTTCGAGGCAGTGTGTGAACTCAACGCCAGATTTTGCCTTGATGCCAGAGCGAAGAAATGAAAATATTGATAAATAATATTTCATTCCCTCAAGTAGGGATCAACCCTACAACTGTCGCGTTACAGTCACACTCTTGTGCCCCTGCACCACGACGGCCTCAAGAATAGATAAGAGTAGATAATATTATAGGAAATAACAAATACAAATATATCAATTATATACATTTCAAGATTACGTGACGCGATAATTTATCTTATTTAACATAATTGTATACGATTGGAGTTGCCTTGCCATCTTATGAAACGTGGCGTGGAGCGCCATTCCACCGCGGCAATACAACAGTTAGAACAAAACCACAGCTTATATTTAATACCGAGTTAATTTTACTGTTAATTTATGAATAAAAAATATTTTTATAATCGTTTGTTTTATTTATTAACTTGTAAATTGTAATAAATGTGTATATTTCATTGGAATTGATTACTTTATAATAAACTATGACTACTGATAAACTAAAACTAAACTAGCTTCACGCTTTATCCCTAGCGGGGTAGTCAGATAGAACGGAGCGCCAAATGCTACGGTCTCTACATACCTCTTTCGCCTCGCCCGCTGTCAGCAACCTCTTCATACATGCCCCCTGGGGGTCCTCATGTTTTTTACGTGAACTTCCTCCAGTATCTTTAATACTGTGTTTTCGAAGGTCAACCGAGATCTCCCCCTTCCTATATTAATATTTGTATGTAGGTAGTAGTATATATAGATAGTTGTATGTCACTAACAATTGAGTGACTAATATAATTTACTTACGTTTACTTAATTATTATTGATGATGCTAGTTTATTATGATGCCAGTTGTGGCGTAGGGATATAAGCGTGCGTTTGTAAATACCACATATTTCAAAATGCAAGAGATTGTGGGTTCGATTCCCACTCGAGGAAATGAATTAACTTCTTCAAATTCTTTCTGGTCTCTAAGTCTGCCTATTCACACTTCTATGTAGAATAAAACGCGAAGATAAAAATATAAATTAAAATTAAATTAAATTAGCTTCACGCTGTATCCCGCACACAGCAGGGTAGGCAGAGGGAACCTAGTGTTAAGACACTCCGTTCCCCACTTTCTGCCGAATTCTGGAGGCATTGCGTGTTGAGTGGCAGAACTCAACGCCGCGCTTAACCTCGACACCAGAGCGAAGAAATGGAAATATAAATTTAAGTAAATATTTCATCTCCTCGAGTGGGGATCGAACCCACAACCAGTCGGTTTTGCAGTCACACCTTGTGCCGCTGCGCCACGACCGGCCTCTAGAAGATAAAAATATAAACCAAAATATTGAATATTTACATATATTGAGGCTCGTGGCGCAGAAACACGCGTGTGCGATTGTAAAGATGTCGGTTGTGGGTTAAATTCCCACTCGAGAGTATGAAATATTTAATATTTTAATTTTTGTTCTGGTAATGAGCCAAAATTCCGCCACTCAACATGTAATACCTGAAGAATTCAGTGGAATGTTGGGAACTAAAACGACTTAGTAAGAACAGAGTGTCTTAACACTAAGTTCTCAGACTCCCTCTACCTTCCTATGTGCGGGATGTAGCGTGAAGCAACATTTTCTTTACTCTACTACTAGAGTCCTTACGGACTGAATGTGCGTCGCCTACACCCTTTTTGCATTCTTCAGTTAATTTCTTTAGTTACGGCGATTCGAGCGTGTCAGTCGAACATAAAGCACTTCGGTACTGTCACGTCGTCGCATAGAGATGCAATATTTTAAAATACAAGTTACAAGTCAACGTAATTTAAAAAAGCTTATGCCCGATATTTTTTGTATTTTATTTCAAAGCTTAAATCTGATATCAAAGTAGAAAAGGTAACAACAAAGTAAATTTTAAACTAATTTTCCTATCTTGTTACTAATTCTTGCTTAGAACACTAAAATTATTATGAACTTAGGGATTACCATAGTGTTATTATTAACACATTAAAATAGAAAATATTAAACTTAAGTACAATTCGTCGTTTGAGGCCAGTCGTGCGCAGCGGCACAAAGTGTGACTGTAAAATCGACTGGTTGTGGGTTCGATCCCCACTCGAGGAGATGAAATATTTACTTCAATTTATATTTCCATCTCTTCGCTCTGGTGTCGAGACAAAGCGCGGCGTTGAGTTCTGCCACTTAACACGCAATGCCTCCAGAATTCGGCAGAAGGTGGGGAACGGAGTGTCTTATACTAGGTTCCCTCTGCCTACCCTGCTGTGTGCGGGATACAGTGTGAAGCTGATTTTTTTTTACAATTCGTATGGTACGATAATCTTTACTTAATTATGATAACAATGTCAAGCTAAAGTAAAACTAACTTGACTGGTTTTATTATACCAATAACTTATTGATTTTGTAATTTTTCTTTTAAGTTTTTATGCAGTTTTTTGTTTTCTTTTTTTTTTATTATTATTATATAGGCAGAAAATGGAGAACGATGAGCTGTCTCGTGATTGTGTGAAGTTTATTTGTTCTCGAATTATAAATAAAAAAAATAAATAAATTTACATTTATATTTTCATTTCTTTGCTCTGGTGTCGAGGGGAAAGCGCGGCTTTGAGTTCCGCCACTCAACACGCAATGCCTTCAGAAATTGGCGGAAAGTGGAGAACGGAGTGTCTAAACACTAGGTTCCCTCTGCCTACCTTGCTGTGTGCGGGATACAGCGTGAAGCTGAAAAAAATAAAGATATTATATTGCATTGCGCATATTGCAAAAGTAATTAATTAAATAGCTTTGTTAAAACACGAATGGTTTTTTTCTATGTTTCCTATAAAATATTCTTAATAAGTGTTCTATAGAAGACGAAGCAAGGAAACGAAACGCAATCAACCTCGCTAGCAATTATCATATTAATTATCAGTTGTTATTATTGGCAAAAAAATGGCTTTAGAATGCTAATATTATTTATTATTGACTATAACTAAAGTATTGCTAAAATAAATAAATCAGCTTCATCTAGCGTGGGTATTACAGAAGAAGAATGAAAGAAAGATGAATGCCGTGGAGATGCGGTCTCTTCGTAGGATATGCGGAGTCAGCTTAGCTGATCGAATCCGCAATGAAGAGGTACACAGAATGGCAGGTACTAGCGAGGATGTCACGGTGAGAATGAAGAAGAACGTGCTCAGCTGGTTTGGGCACGTCGAACGAATGAGTGATGAAAGAATGGCAAAAAAGATTTATGATGGAAAAGTGAGCGGTAAGAGAGGTAGGGGGAGACCTCGGTTGACCTTCGAAAACAAAGTATCAAAGATACTGGAGGAAGGTCACGTAAAAAGCATGAGGACCTCCAGAGGGCATGTATGAAGAGGTTGATGACAGTGGACAAGGCGAAAGAGGTATGTAGAGACCGTATCGTTTCGCGCTTCGTTCTCTCTGACTACCCCGCTAGGAATAAAGCGTGAAGTTAGTTTAGTTTAGTTTAGTTTTAGCTTCATCTAGTACCTAGGAAACCTAGTGTTCATTTAACACAAAAACCTAGCGTTAAGAATTCTGGAGACATTGCGTGTTGATGGCGGAACTCAACGCCGCGCTTTGCCTCGACTCCAGAGCGAAAAAATAGAAATATAAATTTAAATAAACATTTCATTTCCTCGATTGGGCATCGAACCAACAACCAGTCGGTTTCACAGTCCCAATATCACAAAAATATAAGAAGTACCTGTAATTAGAAATTGATACTGAACATAATAAAAAGGTAAAAGATAAGTTATTTTTGTTTTTTTAGGTAAAAAGTTAGTAGCTGTATAAGCATACGAAAAAAATGCTAAAAGGTAGTTAGCAGTATAAGCATACGAAAACTACACTGGCTTCTAATAAATAAATTTCACTCTGTATCCCGCATACAGCAAGGTAGGCAGAGGGAACCCAGTGTTAAGACACTCCGTTTTCCAAATTTTCAAGGCGGCAAAAATTTGTGGCGGCACTCAACCATATCGCGCTTTGATATGTTACCGGATAGAAAAAAATTAAATATTAATCAATAATAATTTATTTCCCAGATTGAGAATCAAACACAACCACCACATTTACAGTCGCACGCTTGTGCCCCGGCTTCACATTGGCTTATAGCCTAAGATCACATTGCATAAATCTGCAGGTATCTGTTTTTTTAAATAAAATTTATTTTTATTAATAATACACGATAGTAGAATAGACTACACCAGCGTTACCTATAAAAATCGTGCTGCAATCACCTTTAATTAAATTTATGGTGCACTCATATGTTTTTATATGAATCCAACATAATTTGAAACGTTGAACTTAATAATTATTATGTGTGGATGAATAACATTTTTGTTTGCAATAAGTTATTATTGACGTCGTTGTAGCATACGGCGTCTTACTTTCAACAGATTAAAGTCAAGTACTGTAGTCAAATAG
This sequence comes from Heliconius hermathena, assembly GCA_013403705.1. NCBI lineage: Eukaryota > Metazoa > Arthropoda > Insecta > Lepidoptera > Nymphalidae > Heliconius > Heliconius hermathena. The sequence continues at coordinate 27,695 of JAAIXJ010000412.1, read as the reverse complement.
GTTATTTTATTTTTTATTTATTTATTATATAGACAACATATATTACTAACAAACAAAAACTTGTATAAAAAAATAAAGTCAATTACAGTTTTCCACTTATAAATATTATCTAAGTACAGAGCTACACATCAATGAATATTATGTTATCAAAAAAAAAGACACGTATTCAAACCTTTAAAAAAAACAACAAAAAAGAATGACCAAACAATACGAAGTCTAAAAAGGTGATTGTGTTTAAACACAATATAACAATAAAAGCAATTATGTAGATTGAAGCCGTTTAATTTGGTTTTTAAAAGAATCTGCAGATAAATGGAAGAAATCAATATGAGAATACTTTTTATTGTACAATAATGGTACCCGAGTAGGTACATAAAATATATTTGACGTGGTTATTCTGATTCTTTTTATGGATACATAGAAATTTAGACTTGAAAGCAATTCAGGTGAATCAATGCTGCCCGATACAAGATTATAAATTAGCATTATGTCCAATAATTCTCGACGATCCCTTAACGAAGCAATATGAAAGTGTTTACAGCTTTCCTCGTAGGTCCCAAAATACCTATATATTTTAAAGTTCAACTGTTTAATAAACTTTACTTGTGTAGCCTCAATAGCATCTACATATTTAGTAAACTGAGGATTCCAGACACAACTACCATACACTAATATGCTTCTCACAAGCGCAAAATAAACATTTTTTAAACAATTAATATTTTTGAAGGGAATACATGAACGAATGACAAAACCTAATGATCTGTAAGCTTTGTTGGTAATATAATTAACAAGTTCATTCATTTGTAGCTTGCTATCCAATAAAATCCCTAAATCACGAACCAAATTAGTTTTGTTAATTGGACAGTTATTAATAATATAGGTGTGATCGATTGAAGTCTTTTTCCATGTTAAAGTAATTTGACTACATTTTTTTACATTCACAGTGATTCTATTGGTTCTGAAATATTCACTTAACCTGTCTAAGTCACTCTGAATCAATAAGCAATCTGCAATACTATTTACTCTCATGTACACCTTCTTATCATCTGCAAACATTGAAAACTTTGAATGCTCAAAGCAATCTCTTATGTCAAAAAGATATTTAAAATAAGAAGTCCCATGCTATTTTTTTTTAAATTTAAATAATTTAACATTGGTCCACTTCACACGCAAAAAGGACTAACTTTACTCATTCTTTATATGTATTTGTAGTTTTTAAAATAGAAAGTACGAAAAAAATACTTGTGAAACATTCTTTCATTTAAAAAAAATCCTGCAGATTTATGCAATGGGATCTCGACCTATTTAACTTCGAGTAGTTAAGATTGTATATCTTTCCATTGTTATTCTTCGCTTCGTTTCTTGGTAAAAATTACGTTTTTAAAAAAATCTAAATAAAAAGTTCTAAATCTTTGACAAGTTTTCGTATTTCGAATCAAGAAGAGCTAACTATTGACAGACTACAATGTAAACAAGAAAGAAATTGATATTACAATCTTACTGAAACCACAAACACCCATTATTACATACACAATCAACGGATAGAACCGTTATATTGATCTTTAAATTGATTTATCATTATATATTATGAATAATTTGAAACATAATTAAAATCCACTTTGGGGTTTACTGAGATGTTACCGAATTTCGCTATCACTAGAAATTGTATAACGTTAGTTACATAAACTTTTTATTATATAAACCCGGAAGGTCAACTTGGTGAAAGTGATATATGTGTTAGTTATCTTTGTTGTATAGGTACAAAATATATATAAATATATTTACATATTATGCTACTGTAATAGAAACGTAATAATATTTTATGTAAATTGTAATTATATTAAATTTGAGGCCGGTCGTGGCGCAGAGGCACAAGCGTGCAACTGTAAACGAGAGAGGTTATACGATCGATTTCCACTCGAGGAAATGAAATATTTTATATTTCAATTTCTTTGTTCTGGTGTGGAGGAGCGAAGTATTTTAACACACGCGTGAACCTGAAAAATAAATGTTTTGGTTGATTTAGCCCTAAAGTAGCAACCGTTTTCAAAGTAAACGAGCAGAGAACGAAGAGAGAGAGAGAGAGAAAGAGAGAGAGTTTATTGAAGTGTAATTTTCCATAACAGTTTTTGGTATTGTAAAAATAATATATATTTTGTTAATTAATAAAAAACCCCCTTAATATTTGTCACCTTTAATTATATTAAACTATGATGTAATTAATACCTCAGGGAACCGATATTTGTAAACATTTATTTAATTAAATAGTTTATTCGTTTTAAAATAATAATTTAAATTAATTTTTTTGAATTGAATTGAAAAGCCTTTTATTCCCAAATAAGATAACAATTTTTTTCCTATATTTAAACAACTCAGCATGCAACACATGCTATAATAGATCACTTATCTGGGTGTGCCTTTCGGCATAGGCCTCCTCCAACAACTTCCACTGCTCCCTGTCCTGAGTCACCCGTCTCCATCGTGGGCCAGCAGTCCTTTTCAGGTCCTCTTCCCATCTCTTGCATTGTCTTCCACGATTCCTTTTTCCATCTCTTGAATTTAAATTAATATTAGTATTTAAAAAAGAGGTCAGTCGTGGCGCAGCGGCACGATGTGTGACTGAAAACCGACTGGTTGTGGGTTCGATCCCCACTCGAGGAGATGAAATATTTACTTAAATTTATATTTCCATTTCTTCGCTCTGGTGTCGAGTTTAAGCGCGGCGTTCTGCCACGGTTGCCTGTTGAGGCAATGCCTCCAGAATTCAGCAGAAAGTGGGGAACGGAGTGTCTAAACACTAGGTTCCCTCTGCTTACTCTGCTGTCTGCAGGATACAGCGTGAAGCTGATTTTAATAAAATGAGTTCTAATCTAAAACATTACTTGATCTGTGATAGTTATATAATATATTACTTACTATTAGGTCGGGCTTTGATGTATATGTCACGATGTAACTAAATTTTAAGGTCTTAGACTTCACGAAAACGCTTTAAAGGTTTCTTTAGTTACTTAAACGTAAAACCGAAGATGCCAAAAATAATTACAAACATTTATTGGAATTGTTTTGTCTTTTTGTATTCTCTCAGCGTAAGTAATTATTGTCGTGTAGTTATTGAAATCAGTTTCACGCTATATCCCACACACAGCTGGGTAAGCAGGGGGAAGTTAATGTTAAAAAACTTCGTTCCCCATATCCTTCTGAATTCTAGGGGCATTGCGTGTAAAGTGGCGGAACTCAACGCCACGTTTTGCTTCGAAAAAGAAATGAATTTATTTTCCTCGAGTGCTACACAGGATTACCTGTGTATACTATTGTTAAAAAACCGCTTAATTCTGATGGTATAGCGTGTTGAATGGCGAAACTTAACGCCGCGCTTTGCCTCGACACCAGAGCGAAGAAATGAAAATATTAAATATTTAATTTCCTGATGTGGGAATCGAACGCGCAATCTATGGCGTTTGCTGTCACACGCTTGAGGCCCTGCGCCACAACTGGCCCCAATCTCAATAATAACTTAATAAATATATATAATAATACTATATATTTTATACATAAATACCAATTAAGATACAAAACCGAACTTAGGTATTTTATATGAGACATATTCTACGTATCCATAGCTAATATAAGTGCAATTATATGTTTTCCGCCGCTTTGCAACTGACAGCTAGCTATTAAACATAGTAAATTAGTAGGCAACCCGACGCGATATTATTATATGGAATGGTAATTGAAGAGGATAAATGGATGTCTTTTAATCACGAATGGTTAAATGAAAACAAATGAAAAAATTACATTTTTCTTCTTTAGCTTCACGCTGTATCTCCTATGTTGTACGGGAGTGAGAGGGAATTTCGGCATCTAGTTTTAAGACACTCCGTTCCCATCAAGACACTTTAGTTTCGTGTGATTGAATGGAGTGCATTGCGTGTTGAGTAGTGTAGCTCCGCGTTTTGTCTCCACACCAAAGCGAGGAAAAGCAAATATTAAATATTTCATTTCCTCGAGTTGAAATCGAATCCACAACATATCGTGTTTATAGTCTCAGGTTTGTGCCCCTGCGCCATGGCTGGGCTCAGCCTTAAAATTAAACATCTTTAATAGTAATTTTATTATTGAAAATTATACATAATCCATATAAGTTAAGGCAGGGAAAAACGAAAATAAGTATTTAAAAAAATATAATTTATAAGTATGTTCGTTTGTATAATTAAAAATCAGCTTCACGCTGTATCCCGCACACAGCAGGGTAGGCAGAGGTAACCTAGTGTTAAGACACTCCGTTCCCCACTTTCTGCCTAATTCTGGAGGCATTGCGTGTTGAGTGGCAGAACTCAACGCCGCGCTTAACCTCGACACCAGAGCGAAGAAATGGAAATATAAATTTAAGTAAATATTTCATCTCCTCGAGCGGGGATCGAACCCACAATCAGTCGGTTTTACAGTCACACCTCGTGCCGCTGCGCCACGACTGGCCTCTAAATCATGACAAAGACTTTATAAATAATTGTCACTAATGTTGACACAGCCTGACTCAAAATTTTTTAAGGGTTCTGGGATTCTGTACCCAGAGAGTCAAATAGGACACTATTACTGACACTGACGGGCCTATAGAGGTCCGTATGTCACCAGAGTGTATCTCAAGAACCGTGAAAGTTAGACAGTTGACATTATTATAGACGTGTGTATTTTTGTTGTTTCTTTAACACTAAATACATAAAAACAGAATAAAATACGTATATTTACGGGGCTTCTATGCAACAAACGTGACTTGTTGCCGTTTTTATAGATGTTACGGAAACCTTTCGTGCGCGATTACAACTCGCACTTGGCCGGTTCATCAAACAAATCAACTCTAACAACGATAATCGTAAAACATTTAATTAATTCTTCGAAAACGTAATTGACTTTGTTCAAAACATCATAAAACATAATAAAAACTGAAAAACAGAGATTATATAAAAAAAAACTAGAAAAGGAGCGGTTTCCATTATATTATTTTCCTACTTAAAATCATCTTCAATTACTGCATCGTAAAAAAGTTTTTTTTATTATTAATTTTAGTGGTTTAAATGCATGTTCTTTTAATCATTATTTTGCGTTTTGTTTAGCAAAGGCTAAATAAATTACGAATTAGTTTCGAGCCCGTGATTATGTTCGGCCATTATTTGCAATTTATCTTTGTCATTGTAAAAAATAAAGATGCTGCATCTTCATATTCATCTCACATCGTCCCCTTAAATATTTAAAGAGAATAATCTAATTTCTTTTCAACATTTATATATATGTATATTAAAATAAGTTAATAATTAACTAAAAAGAAGAACGTGCTCAGTTGGTTTGGGCACGTCGAACGAATGAGCGATGGAAGAATGCTATTATAAAAAAAGATTTGTGATGGAAAAATGAGTGATAAGAGAGGTAGGGGGAGACCTCGGTTGGCCTTCGAAAACACAATATCAAAGATATTGGAGGAAGGTCACGTAAAAAAGCATGAGGTCCCCCAGAGGGCATGTATGAAGAGGTTGATGATAGTGAACGAGGCGAAAGAGGTATGTAGAGATCGTAGAGTTTGGCGATCCGTTCTCTCTGACTATTCGCTTTCCCTAAGCGGGGTAGTCAGTTCCTAAAGCGTGAAGCTAAGTAAGTAAGTTAATAATAAATAGAAAAAAAATAGTTTTTCACTGTGAATATTGGATTCCAGTTGCCATTGAGAGTAGATTTTTTTGTGTCCTTTCCGATACAGCGGCCGAGTAGAAATTCGGATTCCCAAAGACCTCATGGTGCTCCTCCTCGACTACCACTCGCCGGACTAGCGTACAAAACAAATACATCCTACATCAACTTTAATTTGGCACAACGTTGAATTTGGCTAGCCAATACGTACCTATGTAGAAAATGTAGAAACACACGGAAAACGCAAGAAAAAACAATCAGCTTCACGCTGTATCCCGCGCATAGCAGGATAGGCAGAGGGAATCCAGTGTTAAGACACTCCGTTCCCCACTTTCTAACAAATTCTGGAAATGTAGCGTGTTGAGTGGCAGAAATCAACGCCGCGCTTAGCCTCGACACCAGAGCAATGAAATGGAAATATAAATTGAAGTAAATATTTCATCTCCTCGAGTGGGGATCGAACCTACAACCAGTCGGTTTTACAGTCACACTTCGTGCCGCTGCGCCACGACTGGCCTCACGAATTGAAAGTAAGCATACATTATTTTTGGGTCCTTTCCGATACAACGGCCTATTAAAAAGACCTCATGGTGTTCCTTCTCGACCACCACTCGCCGGACCTACCAGTCCCAAAGGATTATCCGTTACATCAAATCTTAAATTTGACACAACGTTGAATCTGGCTACCCAATACGTAGGAAATGTAGAAACATACGGAAAATGCAAGAAGATGAAAATAATATTCATTTCTAATTACGTAGTCAGGTTAAAAAACTTATTGGTGTTAGTGAGATCACAATTACACTATATATACTAACCTAACATCCATGTGCTGCACTGATGTTAAATGCCATTATAAAACGCTTAGCCCGATTATTCAAGTCGACCTCATGATGTTGAAGGAAGCTTTACTAAAGTGGCACAAAAGAAAGTTTTAATAATGAGAAATGTGAAGTCGTTTCTGTAATAACGCATCTTCATTATTTCCAATTACATTGTATATTTAGTTTAGTAATTATCGGTAACGTCGAGTAAACTTAGACTGTGGGTTCGAAGCCCGTTCGCGGAAATCGTTATGTTTGTAATAGAGGTATTTCCCCTATAAATATAAATATAATTAAAATATAAACTAAGAAACACGTTTTTCTAGAGGAAGTAACACTGGTGCTGTAGAATGTGCTGGGAACTAACTTCAGTGGTTTACTAATAACCTGTGAACATTTCTTATATTCAGGATCTGGCTCCATCATCAGTTCGTTGATACTATATTATTATCATCTAAGCTTGATATATTATAACTGTCAAGATTCATAAGGATATAACTATTACAATTGGTTCAAAATCAAATTCATAGGTTTTATTCCATAGCTTGTTACAGCTCGACCTATTAATTTTTTTTTAATAACACTTCCATCACAGTAAAATGATTTTTCCAAAATATTCGTTCTCTATTGACGTCATTGGTTTGAATATGGCAGTGCAAAGAAATATGAAGTATCTCCTTATATTGTAGACTATTAGTATTGTAGGAAAACGAAATGATTCATTATAATGTCATGTCTCTGGTTTACGTCTTACATATATTTTTTTAAGCTTCACGCTCTATCCCGCAATTAGCGGGGTAGACAGAGGGAAACTAGTGTTAAGACAGTTAATTTCCTAATATCCCCCGTCGAGTTATTGCCTGTTGAAGCATGCGTGGAACTTAACGCCGCGCTTTTTCTTGTCACCAGAGAGAGTATAGCAGTGTATTAAATATTTAATTTTTCAAGTGGGAATCGAACCCATAACGGACAGTTTTCACGCCTCTATAGTCACACGCTTGTGTCACTCCGCCACACCGGCCTCTTACTATCTTTATATTTATTGCTTTACTATGGTTTGCAAGCAAAATTTTCTTTGAAACCATACTGTTGGTATGGTTGACGAGTCGTAGCCGCTTTGAAATTAGCTGTGAACGAGTATTTCAATAGGCAAAAGTTCAGAAAGCCTAATTTTTTTGTATCAGCTCACGCTGTATCCCGCACACAGCAGCGTAGGCAGAGGCGACCTAGTGTTAAGACACTCTGTTCCCCACTTTCTGTCGAATTCTGGAGGCATTGCGTGTTAAGTGGCAGAACTCAACGCCGCGCTTTGCCTCGATACCAGAGCGAAGAAATGGAACTATAAATTTAAGTAAATATTTCATCTCCTCGAGTGGGGATGGAACTCACAACCAGTCGGTTTTACAGTCACACATTGTGCCGCTGCGCCACACTAGGCGGCCACTATTCCTCGACCGTACTGTACTTCAAATAATATCTAACAAAAAAAAAATAATGCATGGATATTAATTTTAATATATTAGCAAAAATTTTAATTTTTTTACGTAAGAAATTGATTGGAGAGATAGGAATATTTTCAATTTAAAAAACAATATAAAATAATTTATGTATGTGGAATAGCAATTTCATGGATAATTAAATCTTTACATATTACGATATACTAATTTATATCGACGTTATCAATGGTTTTAGTGCAGTTGTTTGTAGGTATACACGATAGTAGAGGGTTCAACTCCCATTCAGAAGAAATATTATATGCTGGTGATAATAATAAACACTTTGCTTATATATAAAATTGGTCGATATTTTCTGAGAAAGGAAAATAGGAAAAAAACGAAAGAAATAAGGTTTTTCTCAATAACTGATTAAAATTGAATTCCGCCTCTTCATTCGTACACTCATCACGCAATGCCTCCGGAATTCAAGGGAAAGTGGGAAACGGAAGTCTTAATGAGAACGGAGTGTCTTCACACTAGGTTTACGCAACATCGTCAAAAACTTTTAGAAAAAATCATTATAATTACTAACAACAATCATCTCATCTACGACGTCAATGTTAGCTCGTGGTTGAGGTAATTAAATATTAAATAACACGGAAAATGAAGATTTCTGTTAAAATCTGATTTAAAAAATAAAATAAATTAATTGAATCCAAAATAAAATGCTGTATAAATTTATAAGTAACTCATAGATTGTCTGTGATTAAATAATCAACACAGCAAACGCGAACGCATTTCCTCGAGTGGGGCTTCGAACCCCGTAATGCTATGTAGTTTTGATCCACTTCTAACACATTCAGTCTGTTACAGACACAGATATGTTCGTATAAATGTTGTTTTTTTTTAAATTTTTCACCGTAATTTTTTTGTTACCAAAATTTCTGGGGTGGGCCAAACCAGCCCTAGGCCCATTCATACCCTGCTACAGGCAAGATACAGAGTTAAAGTAAACCTAAAACTGGGTTGAATTAGAATTTACGATAGGTACCTATACCATATATTTAAAACTATACTAGCTGTAGTATCTATAATGACAGTAGTATTTAACGGTTTTATAACTTGTGTTCCAAATGGCTAGTCTAAGACAATGGAACTTCCTTGAGTATATGAATGTGGAAGAGCCAGTATATAATTGCTGTGACTCATCTCAGTTATTTACTTATCTCCTGCATGCGTCGTGAGTATGGACTCTGTGTTTGATCATAATAGATATTTATTAAATTAAAATTTAATTAAATCTGTATCACGCTGTATCCCGCAGCTAGGGGTAGGCCGTTCTCTACTTTCCGCCGATTTTTTTAAGCATCACGTGCTTAGTGACGGAACTCAACGTCCGGCTTTTGTCTTGGTACCAGAGCAAAAAATGTGAAATATTAAAAAATAATAATTCATTCCCTCAAATAGTGATCGAATCCATAACTGTCGCGCTTACAGTCACACGTCGCGCCACTAAGCCACGACGACTTCCTCATTCATAAAAAACTAACCTCTGAAATGACAATTATCTCAGTAGGCATATTTATAAGAACATAACTTAAAACTATTATAATACGTAAATAGTAGTTCTACATAAAAAAAATCTAAAATTCTTAATTTGACTCGCCCTTGAATCGAACCTGCTTCATTTCAGGACGCTGACAACAACTTTTCATATACACAAGAGGTGACATAGCGCGCCACAACACCGCTGCTGCTCGGCGTGCGCACACGCATGTTCAACGCGCAAATTCGTGTTATGTGACATCGAGAGATCCAAAATGAAAGTAATAGTGGTATTGTTTTGTTTATGTGTGACAGTGCTTTCACAAGATATAGAGTCGATGAAAAATATGCCCAAATACGACTCTAGATATGACTATTTGGACGTGGACGCCTTGTTTAACAGTAAAAGGCTAGTGAGGAACTATGTGGAATGTTTGATAAATGGCCAGAGGTGCACTCCTGAAGGAAAGGCGTTGAAAAGTAAGTATTTTTTATATAGATTATAAGATAAAAACATATTTTATTAAATTAGTGTCTTGCTTTATGCTGCATATACAAATGTAAATATAATAAATGTACTCTCCGCTTTCGCCCAAATTCTATATATCTCGAGTTGAGTGCCGGGACGAACGCCGTCCTTTTTTATATTCATTTAAAACAAGGAAACATCAGCTTGCTCTGTTTCTAACTATAAATTTTATCGATCTCGCTTTTATTATGATATAATAATAACAATTTGAAATAAATATTTATAAAGTTAAAAAGTAACTTTATAAATATTTATTTTAAATTGTTAATACTATTTTTATCTTAAATTGTGATAAAAAAACGTTATACCTGACAATTATGATACCTAAATAGGATAAACAATCCAGTGTTATAATTAAGCAATATAATTTCAAATATGAAAAATTTTAAATTATTTTGAACTTAAAGTAGTTTAAAATGCTTTTTAAAATCATATTTTAGAGAATCGTCAATAAAACCTTTTTATGAAGGTTCACTTCACTTCACTATAAGTAATAATAGCTCAAATGTTGGAATATAACATTTAAAAATTAAATTTGAAGATAACTTGCCTCGATTGTTATTATTATTATTATGTATTATGTATCTTTTTATATACCTTGTATAGAAAATCGTTATCCTTAATTTTTTATGAAATATTTATTTAAATTTATATTTCCATTTCTTTGCTCTGGTGTCGAGGCGGCGTTGAGTTCCGCCACTCAACAAATATTGTCTCCAGAATTCGGCGGAGAGTGGGGAACGAAGTGTCTTAAGACTAAGTTCCCTCTGCCTACCCATCTGTGTGCGGGATACAGCGTGACGCTGGTTTTTTTTATATCATAATAAAAAATCAGCTCTACATTCTCTACAAATAACTAATATTTTTTAACTGTTATTTTTTTACTTTGCTAGATTTTTAATTTTTTTTTATGGTTTGGTCGGTCCAAGAAAATTTAATATTTCAGCAAAAGCATGCATGTGTTAGTCAAATCACATTGATAACTTGTTGTTTTTAGGGTTTCGTACCATTTAAGGAAAAAAGGAACCCTTATAACATCACTTTGTTATCCGTACGTCTGTCTATGTGTTTGTGAAGAGCTGAGATAAAGTCTCAGAAACGCTTGGAGATATCGAGTTAAAATTCAAACCATGTAGTCAGATCTACGGCCCCATGATTTCCCGAAAAAATAGTATTTCTATATTTGCTTAAAAAGATATGACCGTTTTTATACAATAAACGCATATTTAGACACTATATAGGGAATCAAAATTTATAGGATACTTCCGGTTAACCTAGAATTATGAAATTTAGCAGTTAGCATCTACTGGTAGTACTAGTTGAAGACAAAATCTGAAAATTATACATTTCTTAAATCTTAAAAAATAATATTTTGAGGCCGGTCTACGGAGACTGGTTGTGGGTTCGATCCCCACTCGAGGAGATGAAATATTTACTTAAATTTATATTTCCATTTCTTCGCTCTGGTGTCGAGGTTAAGCGCGGCGTTGAGTTCTGCCACTCAACACGCAATACCTCCAGAATTCGGCAGAAAGTGGGGAACGGAGTGTCTTAACACTAGGTTCCCTCTGCCTACCCTGCCGTGCGGGATACAGCGTGAAGCTAATTTATTTTTTAATTTTTTTTAAAAAATAATAGCCTTAAAAGGGAAACAAAATTTGGTATTAAAGCCGTTAGTTGAGCTTTAATACCAAATAGAATTTGATACAATTACAATTGAAAGAGCTTGAATTTCAGAAATGGCTCGAGACCTCGTGGGCGAGCCCGACTCGCTCTTGTCCTGCTAAAACATTAAAAGGTATATTAGTCGGACGTAATAATATTTTATTCTTAAAGTCCTACAAGAGAAAAACTAGAATCGCTAGATAACAGAATAGAAGAAAAAGAAAGTAAAACACTCACACAAGGCTTTCCCGCTTAATTCCGTTGTGTTCAGCCAATTTTCAATGGACTTTAATTAAGAGTGAACTAAATTCTAAGAATGTTTTGCTTTTTCACATGTTTTTTCATTTTCTTTTCACTAGTCTCCGTAATATATGCGCTATTGAACCTATAAAAATTGTTACTGTCACCGCTATTCCCGAAATTTGGTAAAATCTCTTTACAGAGATTCTAACAACTTAAAAAAATTGTAACAAGCGTATAAGAATTTCGACGTAACTCGATAAGAACGAATGGCTTAGTTGGTCAGAGCACTTGGACTTGGTTTTCATAGAGGCGCGGGTTCAAATACCGCTACGCTCAAATTTTTATATAATACTTAATAAGTATTTCTCTTTCCTAAGTGTGGAATGACACTTTAAAAATGTGCGCTGGATACAGCATAAAGATGATTTTTAGTTATCTTCAAAATCAGGTCAGAGAAGATAATATGAACGTTTTAAGAATTATAATATTTATGTATATATATTTAAAAAAAGCAATAAATGATATATGAAATCTTGATAAAGCAATACCTTCTGTTAATAACCAATTTATGTAGTTCCAGTCCATTTATAATATTACCTGTTCATCGTGAAATCGTTTGTGAAAGTCACAAGAAAAGTGGGTTCCGATAAATAAAGAAAAATAAACATAAATGTAAAATAAACACAAACTTATTTAAAGTTTTGATTTATTTTTAAAGACGGCTTAGTAGCCGGCTTAGGCTTAGTATTTAGTAATACTACAGAAGTTGACTTAGATTAATATTTACTTTTAAATCAGGATTAATGTTAGTGTTTATTTCGTTTCGTTTTATTATGTTAGTGTTTATTTCGTTTATTATGAAACTTAAATACGTACTAATGCGATCATTGCACAAATCTTGCTCGATATAAAATCAAAATTATAGTCGATTACCGTTTCCAATTATCCTATATATATTAATTTTGGTACAAAATGTGCCAAATTGAGACCAGTCGCGGCGTAGAGGCACAAGTGTGTGATCGTAAAAGCACCTGATTATGGGTTCGATTCGGTTATGGAGAATGGAGTCTCCTAACACTAGATTCACCTCTGCCTAAAGTGCTGTAAGCGAAGACAGCGTGAAGCTGATTTATTTTTTATTTGATTTATATGTCATATCAAAAAAGAAAACAAAATATTTAAAAAAAAATATAAATAACAGTAACATACTAAAAACAAATCATTTAGAGCTAATACATAACGACACTATTTGCTTCATGCGGAAACCGAACAAGTGACCTCCATCTCTGTGGCATTCTTAAACAACCGGCGGATGTTGGGTTTAACACGCATATGAAAGTATAGAAATACATAAATGATATTGGTATTTATATATAGATTATAAAAAATATAAACCTAATATATTTTTACAGATATAAAATAAAATAAATTATTGTATAGAACCTAAAATTGGAATATGTTTAGGAAATAGACAATACTTAATGGACTTAATTAACATTCGAATTCAAATATTTCATACGTTTTTTTTTGTTTTCCGCTATGTACCGCAAGTAACAGGGTAAGCAAAGTGAACCTGGGAACCTAGTTAAGATACTCCCGTTCCACGTTTCGCTGAGTTTCGGAGGTATTATGAGTGGCAGAATTCAAGCCGTGCTTTGCATCGTTACCAGAGCCAGGAAATGAATAAATAAATATTTCATTTCTTCGAGTGGGAATCGAACTCACAAGTTGTCATGTTTACAGTGGCTCTGCGCCATTACTGGCCTCAATTATTTCATACATAATTTTTATCGCTTTATTGGTAACTGCGCTATATAACAATCATAACACAACCTTACGGAATTGTATATTTATGTATAACTAAATGCACTTATTCGTTTTTTTTATGTATAAAAACTCATGAACCTACATTTGGTAGCTTTTTTAATATAAAAAAACAACTATTCATACTCAAAATTAAAAAGTATATACTTATTTAGAAAACGTATAAAAATTTGAACGCAGCGGGACATTTTTATACGTTTTCTAAATAAGTATTTTTCTTTCCTAAGTGTGGAATAACACTTTAAAAATGTTTAAAAATATTAAAAAGTATATGTTAAATATTTTATGAATATTTAACAGTTGATTCACGCAACTGGCTACAGGTACTAAGAAACGAATGGAAAGCGAAGTGTCACTTTTCACTGCTCAAACGACTAGATGCACAAGAATTACATTTACCTAAGCGGTCTTTTTACAAAGCAGTTATATTACGAGCGTGCGAATGTAGTCGCGACCGGTTGTGGGTTCGATTGCCACACGAGGAAATGAAATATTTAATATTTTTATTTCTTCACTCTGCCGTAGGCAAAGCGCGTCGACAATACCTCTAGAATTTTCTTTTCTTAAAATTCGGCTTAATGTGGGGAACTGAAACGGTGGTAGGTTCCCAGGTTCTCAACACTACGTTCCCAAGTTCTCCCTGTTGTACTTTAACTTTTATTAAGCTATTACGCTTTAACGATTATTATAAATATAAATACCATTCTAAGCGAGAGTAGGCCCGAAGATACTAAAGTGTTACTATACGTAACATGAACGTTCCCTCTCTATTCGCTGTTACATTGCAACAGATAAATAATTCGATATTTAATGCGTTAAACGAAAATAAATCCTTACTCGAGTGTATCCACTGCGCCATGGGCCATTATAAAGTCTTATAAGTAAGTAAAAAAAAATCAGCAGTCCAGAAGGGTAAGGAGAGGGAACCTATTGTTCCCCACTTTCCTTCGAACTTTTTGAGACGTTGCGTGTTAAGTGGTGGAACTCAACACCGCCTTTGCCTTGGTGCCAGAGCAAAGTAATCAAAATATTAATAAATAATAATTCATGCACTCGATTGGGGATCGAACTCACAATTGTCACGTTACAGTCACGCCATTGTACCTCTGCGCCACGACGGCCTCAATAACTAACTAAGAAACTATGAAATAAAATCTAATTCAACCTTATATTAATATTCTGTTTAAAAAAACGTGTTTTTAGTTCTTTAAGCCATTTAATTTATATTTTATAAAGTACAGGTAAAACTGAAATAATACATTTTTGTTATGGCTGTGTTTTGGCTTTAAGGTAAATTTTAATTATGTATTATTTGAATTAACTTTGTTTTTTTTTCTAGACAATATAATTAAGACGAATTAAAATTTTCTGGAAAATAAAAACTGTAAGTTTTTGTTAATTAACATTTAACAACGAAATAAAAAGATATTTGCGTAACATATTCAAAGAAAATCATAAAAAAAATGCTGAATAACAATAATACCCAAAGGTACATATACCTACATATAATAATAGGTCGGGGCAAAAGTATTTTCGTATTTTGAATGTATTATTGGTAATCAAACCTCTTTGGCTGTACTGAATGTAATTGGCTGGTTTTGATACCATTAAATGTGACATTCTGAAAATGCAATATATAAGAAAAAAAACTAGTTCTCGCCATTTTTCCATTCCATTTTTCAATTGTTTTTCAAGCAAGCAAAATGAACTTATGTGACGAAGAAATGCGGTAAAAATGCGACGAACGCCGCGAATAAAATTTGTGCGGTTTACGGACTTAATGCGGTATCAATAAGTGTAGCACAAATATGGTTCAAGTCTGGAAATTTTAGTATGAAAGATGAGGTTCGCTCTGGACGCCCTGCCACACATAAAATCAGTGCCATCTTTGAGAAAGTGGACCAAGATCGACATATTAGTAGCTACAACATTTCTGAAAAAATGGATGTTGATCGTAAAACAGTCTTACGTTACTTATGAAAGTGTGGGTACAAAAAAAAACTTGACATTTGGGTACCACATGATCTCACTGAGAGAAACCTAATGCAAAGTGTTTCCATTTATGATTCTTTGTTGAAACGTAACAATTCCAAACCATTTCTTAAACAGTTGATTACGGATGATGAAAAATGGGCCACTTACAATAAGAATGTGCGAAAAAGATTATGGTCGAAGCATGAACGAGCCTAACAGACCGTGGCAAACCCCGGCCTGACTCGGAACAAAGTGATGCTATGTGTATGATGGGATTGGAAAGGAATCTTTTCGCTTTTGCCACCGGGTAAAACTATCGATTCTCATATCTACTGTCAGCAACTGATGAGTTTGAAAAAAGCTATTAAGAAAAACCGGCCGGAGCTGATGAATAGGTAGGGCATGGTGCTCCACCATGACAACGTCAGACCGCATTCATCTATAGCCACGTAGCAAAAATTGAGAGAGCTTGACTGGGATGTGTTGACGCATCCTCCGTATAACCCTGACCTGGCCCCATCAGATTTCAACCTGTTTCGGTCATTGCAAAACTCTTTAGGAAGCATAAACCTAACCTCAAAAGAACACTGTGAACACTACTTATCAGATATTTTTAATCAAAAATCTCAAAATTTCTACAGGAATGGGATCATGGCACTACCCATAAGATGGCAACAAGTCATCGCTCAAAACGGCACATACATATAATAAATAAAAAAAATTAACCTAAAAAAAATTTACTTTGTATGAAAATACGAAAATATTTTTGCCCCGACCTTATAAAACAATGAGGTCAGTCGATGTTTAGGGACACAAGCGTGTGGCGGGTGCGTTGTAAGTTCGATTGCTATTCGAGAAAATGAAATATTTAATATTTTTATTTCCTTGCTCTAGTAACAAAGCAAAGCGCGGCGTTGAGTTCCGCCAATCTACACGCGTCCAGAATTCCGCGTTCACGTGTCTTAACGGGAACGGAGTATCGTAACACTAGGTCCTTAGATTGCCGTCTGCTTACTCTGCTGCTATGTTCGGGATACAGCATGACGTTTTTATAAAATAAAAATATTAGCAATTCTAATAGAAAATATTAAATAGCATTTATATACTATTCATTAAAACCGTGGTATCGTATATATTTCCTTACTCCGGTGTCAAAATGCAAAGTGAGTTGCGCCACACGCACAAAATATCTTGAACTGCGTAGAGAACAGAGTCTCTTAACACTCGGTCCCCTCTGTTATATGTGGGAAACAGAGGGAAGCTAAAAATAATAAGTATACATTTTCACAACCACGAACAAACATATAAAATATGAATAATGACTATTACAAAAGAAAAAATACAGGAAACAACAACAAACAAATACTAAAATGGATGCAGTTGAATCAGATTTCTTTGAAAGTTCCACCAGATTAGCGGCGTATCGATCAATCAACTACGTGAATGGATTGTGTAATGGCGACCTTGTGTCAATTGTGTCACATAGCGGGTCTATATAGAATAATATAAAAATAATAGAGATTTTTTTGTTCATATATTGCTATAAAATTTATAAAAATATAAATAAAAAAAAACAGCTTCACGCTGTATCCCGCACACAGCAGGTTTAGTGTTAAGACACTCCGTTCCCAAATTTCCGTCAAATTATGGAGTGGTGTACCTTGCATGTTGAGTGGTAAAATTCAACTCTCAAAACTATGCCTCGACACCAGAGCGAAGAAATTAAAATATAAATTTAAATAAATATTTGATTTCGCGACAGTCGCGTTTACAGTCATACTGTGCTCCTATATCACGACTGGCCTCTTAAAAAATATATAATTAAACAAAATGTCATGATCGTGGGTTCTATCTCTTTGGTGGGAATATTTATTTTCTATATTAATATTATAAAACTGACGAGTTTGTTTGCTTGATAACTTGAACTAGTGGTTCTGATTTTCTATGGAACCAATACTCAAAACATAAAATAAAAAATAAATTAGCTTCACGCTGTATCCCGCACACAGCAGGGTAGGCAGAGGGAACCTAGTGTTAAGACACTCCGTTNTACTTAAATTTATATTTCCATTTCTTCGCTTTGGTGTCGAGGCAAAGCGCGGCGTTGAGTTCTGCCACTCAACACGCAATGCCTCCAGAATCCGGCAGAAAGTGGGGAACGAAGTGTCATAACACTAGGTTCCCTCTGCCTGCTGTGTGCGGGATACAGCCTGAAGCTGATTTATATTATATTATTATTAATTCTTAAGATATTTTAATTTTCAATAGAAAAAATAATAAAAGAACAGATTAAGTAGGTACATTTATTATTAAAACCAAATTTGTCTTAAGAGTTGTTTAAAACTATTTTAATTATTTTAAATAACAGTATATCTTTTTGATATTATTTGTTCCTAACTTGAATTTTAAATGCCAACAGAGTTACGCGGAACAATATTCTACTTATTTGAATAATAAAAAATAATAAAATATTTCAGCACAATCGTGCTCGTGGCTTACAAATGGGTGGCTACTGGGTAAACACGACGGTTTGTGGGTTCGATTCCCACTAGAGGAAATTAAATATATTTTCATTTGTTCGCTCTGGTGTCAAGGCAATAAGCGCGTGGTGAGTTCCATCACCCAATAAGCAATGACTCCAGAATTCAGCGGAAAACGAGTAACAGAGGTGTCTTAATAGGAACGAAGTGTGCTAACACTTTATTCCCGGTTCCCAGGTTCCCTCTTCTTACTCTGCTATGTGCGCCCCCAAATTAAAAAAATATATAAATATTTTTAAACATATGCCATTTCTACAGAATATTATGATTCTATACAAGCGCAGGTGAAAACGTAAACAATATATCCTCATACCTAAGCATAAGTATGGAATTTAAATTATGGTGAATTTCACTTTTTATGTGAGGAAACTATGAATAACAATCGTGCGGTAAGCTATAGACATACTTTTTTAGAAAACGTGTATTTTTTTTATTTTCGCAGCGGGATTTGAACCCACGCCTTTTGAGAACCGTAGGAACACTAAAAATGTAAAAAAGTAGTAGACGTATTGGATAATAAATAAAAATATTATAATAAAAAAAACTAAGGCCTTATTATTATTACAAATATAAAACTGGACTAAAATTCACTTATCAATTTACTTGTTGTTGGATTATTATAGAGCTGCTGCTGATATATTTTTTTTCTCTTTTATTATCAAAGCGCGTAGAGAAAAATCACTACACATCTTTCGCTATTCGCAGGCCGTCTTAGAGACATTGTTGTACGGAATACAAATTTTGTTGTTTTTGTTAAATGTTTTTAACATAACATTTTGGTTTAATGTAATGAAAAATATATTTTTTTTGACAAATTTTATGTTAAACTTTTTGTTTTACTTTATTATGAGGTCTAAAATATGTATGTATAATATAATTAATAACATATATTAATATAATTATTTAGTAGCGTTAATTAATTCAACAAATTCAACTTATGTATGAAATTTGTGATGTTCAATCAAATTTAATTATTTATAACTAATTAATTTAATTACTTTATCCTTTAATTATTTCGATATTGAGGCTGCCATGGCACAGTGGTTGTAATTGCGATTGTTGCGGGTTCGATTCCCACTTGAGGAGTAGATATTTTCATTTCCTCGATGTGGTAGAAGTGCGGCGTTGATTTCCGCCACATATCAAACAATGTCTCGATAATTGGGCGGAATGTGATTATAGCGAAATGTCTTAACACTAGGTTCCCTCTGCCTATCCTGTTAATTGCAAGATATAGTCTAAAGCTTAAAAAAAATGTTCTTTGATTATAATTTTGCCTTTTCATGATATTCGATCGAGGCCACTCAGCTAAAACACATCCAAGCTTATATTATTCTTCAAAAACAGAATTATTTAAAAAAATATATTTACATATTATTTGTTGACATTTTTGATGTACATATTATACGTATGTAGAGGAAAATAGAAAATTGAAAATGTGTTACTATATAGAACGCAAATAGCACAACTTCAACTTTTCCTTAATAAAATGTCATTAATTACAATCATTATATTAGAGGCCGTCGTGTTTATGTAAATATATTAGATATAACAATATTAAGCTATAAACTAACATATTTGTGAAATATTATTTATTACTAATGAGGCCAGTCGTGGCGCAGGGGCACATAGTGTTACTGTAAAACCGACTGGTTGTGGGTTCGATCCCCACTCGAGGAGATGAAATATTTACTTAAATTTTTATAATATTTCCATTTCTTTGCTCTGGTCTCGAAGCAAAGTGCGGCGTTGAGTTTTGCCATTCAACACGCAATGCCTCCAGAATTCCGCAAAAAGTGGGAAACGGAGTGTCTTAACACTAGGTTCCCTCTGCCTACCCTGCTGTGAGCGGGATACAGCGTGAAGCAGATATTATTAACCCATGTTTATGTACATACTCCAATTATATATATTGTTAGAAATCGGAAGCGGCTATCGTTTTAAAAAAAAACACGATAAAAAAACACATCGTCTATGTGTATCTAAACTATTTGGAAAGTACTAACAATAATTTTCACTAGTTTCCTTCTAATAGGGGCCGTTACCTACAAGCAGGTGCCCCCGATTGACACAATTCCACTGCTTTTATAGTTATTTTCACCTAAATATACACTCTTTTACACGAGTTCGCTAATAATATATTAATTTTATAGGTGAAGGCAGTACATCGACTGGACTACTTTTTGACATGCACTTTTCTATTGTGTAATATAGTCTCTTTTTTACTGTACGATCTCCTTTGTGTGTTCTACATACAACGTGAAATTGGCGAGGTGATTGCCATAAATTAAGAACTGAACTGAACTGAGGCCGTGGCAACGGTACAAGTTTGTGACTGAAACACATTCGATTTGCACACGGATGGGTTATAGGTTCGATCCCCACTCGGGGGAATGAAATATTATTTGTTAATATTTACATTTCTTTGCTCTGGTACCAAGGCAAAAGCGTCATTGAGTTCCGCCACTCAACACGCAACACCTTGAAAATTCGGAAGATGTGGAACGTAGTGTCTTAACATTAGGTTCCCTCTGGCTACTCTGCTATATGCGCCATATAATGTAAAACTAAAAAAAATATAATTTGCGTAACATAATGTAAGATTTATGTAA
The DNA here is from genome assembly GCA_013403705.1 of Heliconius hermathena. Taxonomy (NCBI): domain Eukaryota; kingdom Metazoa; phylum Arthropoda; class Insecta; order Lepidoptera; family Nymphalidae; genus Heliconius; species Heliconius hermathena. The sequence goes on along the minus strand of JAAIXJ010000412.1, from coordinate 6,827 downwards.
AATGCATAGATCGGTCGTTTAGCGCAAGACCTTGGAGAGTAACAGGAGATACCTGTTAGTTGTAGGTTGCATTCGAAATAAACATAATTTTATTTGGCGTACATTGGCTCTCTTACTTGGTTAGCTATGATTCAAAATTATATATATTTTTTATCTCCAGATAACTATTGTATTAAGGAGATTTTCTTTTCCACAGAGATTACTCACTGATGGGCGGAACTCAACGCCACACCTTATGTAGATAACGTGTTGCGTTGAGTTCCGCCACACCTTATCTATTTACAAAGTGTGTGTGTGTGTGTGTTCATACGTATACATATATATAGAGGAAAGTCACCAAATATGGAATACCATTTTGTTTTTGGGATATAAAAAATGAACCTCATAGAAATAAAAACAGTTTAATGTTATTACTAATCAGTCACATATTTATTAGTAGTAATTAGCAGCCTCTTATCGAATATGTTAATTTTCAAATTAAAATCTAACACAAAAAACAAAATCACAAATTAGTAACCAAATATGGAATAGGTACCCATATATGAAATATAAGCATTATCATCATGTCAATAACAAAAATAGACATATATCTATGATATAGAAAATAGAAAGGTTTTATAATTGTAGGATGAGGATGATATGACTGCTGCTACAGCAGCTTTTCTTCCTGTGTTGGATACTTTTCTTTGTTTTTCTGGCATTGGACTTATGGCTAAAATTATTTGGTGGATAGTTATTTTTAGTGCAAAGCTCTTCAAGGAGGTTGAAAAAAGCATCTACTTTTTCTTTATCAAATTCAAATGCTCTGGCAAAAGACGTACAAATTGGTCTTCTTATCGCAAGTTTATCTTTAAATTATTCGTTTTGCTATCATGTACGCCATACAACGAATATCACTTCTTGTTAAACCGAAAAATTTGCTCTCCATCATAAATGTGTATTCTACTAGCTGACGTTCAAGTTCGGAGCCCAATATAGTTTTTCGTCCTAATGTAGTAGCTACAGCCACTTCTGGACTGTTCATCTTTTTGGCATAGACGAAATAATGTAGATCTAGGCACCTGTAAATGCTGTGCTGCTTTCAAATATACCATTTTCTTTTCCCGGACGAATATTATAGCTTCTGCAATTTTTTTTATTCCAGGTTTTTCATTTCTTGCTTGGTTGTGAGGCCTACATTCTAAAAACAAATATAGCATATAATATTTTAAAGAAATAATAGTAAGTACCTGTACCTCCTAAATGTTCCATATTTAGACACCGACGATTGTCCATATTAGAATTTTTATACTAGTTCGAATTTGTCTAAATATTTTTTTAAGTCACAATATTATAATGACAGAA
>JAAIXJ010000403.1:145095-211352 GCA_013403705.1 Heliconius hermathena | reverse complement strand
ATATTTATAATATTTTTTTATAAATGTTTTTTTTTTTTTATTAATTATATTATTTACCAACACAATTTAGTTGTGGTATGGATCGTTACACTACGGTCCCTTGAAACACGAAAAATTCAACATTCGAAGTCTAAACTAAACTTACAAATAAAGAAAAAAATATGTAATAAAATTATTAGTAAAAAAAAAGAATTAGATGGAAAGTGGAGAACAGAAGTATATTAATGGGAACGGAGTGGTTTAATGCTGCGTACTCAGATTCTCTCATCCTACCGTGCTATGCGTGAGATGTAGCGTGAAACTAAAAAAACGTAAACAGCTTTGGTTAGTGAAATCTAGTTAGTTTACTACCAGTTAATTAGTTATCTCTATCGCTATACATACATAATTACATACAATATCACGACACATACTACGTTATATACGAACGTGAATAAAACTCTACATTGCAGTCTCTCTACATTGCAACTCTGCATTGCATCGAGGCCAGTCGTGACGCAGCGGCACAAAGTGTGACTGTAAAACCGACTGGTTGTGGGTTCGATCCCCACTCGATGAGATGAAATATTTACTTAAATTTATATTTCCATTTCTTCGCTCTGGTGTCGAGGTTAAGCGCGGCGTTGAGTTCCGCCACTAAACAGATTCGATGCCTCCAGAATTCGGCAAAACGTGGGGAACGGAGTATCTTAACACGAGGTTCCCTCTGCCTACCTTGCTGTGTGCGGGATACAGCGTGAAGCTGATTTATTTTCTATTTTATTGTTTAAGTGTGGATTAACACTTTAAAAATGTTAAAAATGCTTGTAGTTGTTGTAATTGTATATAGTAACATTATTGCTTTGAAAGTTGATATCGTTATAGCTAGTGATCTGTGAAAAATATTTTAGAATTTTAAATATAAATAATATTAGTATTAATATATTTACAAGGAGCCTGGGAACCTAGGGTTCACATCTCCGTTCCCATTTCAGTATCCTACTTTCCGCCGAATTCTCGAGTCATTTCGTGTGCAATAGCGAATCTCCACAACATTACTGTCCTCGTTACCAGAGCGAGGAAACAAAAATATATTTAATTTCCTTAAGTAAGCATTGAACCTAAGGCCTCAAAATAATAGGAGCAAAAAATATATATCACGACCTTTATGCTTGAACTAAGAACTAATAATGAAACACTTTGCCCTACCATACGTTAATGAATATAATGTATCAAAATGTTGATCACCAATTACCATTTAATAATCATTACAAAATTAAATTAAATCAGCTTCACGCTGTATCCCGTACATAGCAAGGTAGGCAGAGGGAACCTAGTGTTAAGACACTCCGTTCCCGTTCACTTTCCGCCGAGTTCTGGAGGCATTGCGTGTTGAGTGGCGGAACTCAACGCAGCGCTTTGCCTCGACACCAAAGCGAAGAAATGGAAATATAAATGTAAATGAATATTTCTTTTCTTCGAATGGGAATCGAACCCACAACCAGTCGATTTTTACAGTCACACTTAGTCTAATTTTTGTATTAGTTTCACACTGTATTCCGCTTCTTGCAGGGTAGGCTTGGTAAGGTCGCCGAACTCTCCGCCGAATTCAGGTGGCATTGCGTTGAGTGGCAAAACTCAACGCTACGCTTTACATCGTTGAAAAGGAAATGAAAATCGGACTAAAGTGGAAATCGAACTCACAATCTGCCGCTAGTCACAAATAATAGTAATTATGTTTTTAAATTTCTTTTATATAAACAATAATGGTATTTTCCTTTTTTTACTTCGCTCGGCTTTATCACCATACCTAATATTATGTAATATGAACAAAGTTAAAGTGGAAAAGAGAATTTCAGGAAAACTGCTGTTTACTTAATGTGGTTGCACAAAATAAATGGTCTGAAACAACTTAACGGGCTCCTTTACTCAGATTAAATAAAAGTTTTGCGTATTTAGGTTATTATTACGCTTTATATATTTATTTTAAAACGCGTGTACAGCCATATTAATAATAAACTTATCCAATTATTGAAGCCACATTTTCGCTACTGAATAAAGTCTTGAATATTCAGCGAAAAGTGGGAAAACAGAGTGTCTCAACACTAGATTCCTTCTGCTCTTTAATATACAATACGTAATACGTAAAGAAATACGTAGAAATATATAATGTCTAAAAGATTTCTTTTCCGAACACTTTGATAGATAAAGGTCGGGTTGACTTAGCCATTAGAAGAAGAAATTGTGGTATTGAGTAGAGGGTAACGCTTAATGGTTTACCGGTAAAGTGGAATGGGGCATAAGCGATGTATTCATTTTATACTCCCGACTTAGCTTGGATATTTTGAGCTTCATCCTGTTTCCCGCCAAAAGTAGGGAAGGTAGAGGGAATCGAGTGTTAAGACACTTCGCTTGAACAAAGATTTTATTATTTTTTTCTGCTTGTCGCTATATCCCGCACTTAGCAGTGTTACGACACTTCGTTTCCTCTTAAGGTACTTCCCCTTCCCACTTTCCATCGAATTGTGGATGTATTGCGTGTTGAGAGGATCTCGACGGCGGGCTTTGCCTTGCTACCAGAGCAGAGAATTGAAAATATCAAATATTTCTTTTTCTCGATCGGGATTCGGACCGACAGTCTGTCGCTTTTACAGTCGCAAGCTTGTGCCACTGAGCACGACGTCCTCATTTAAAATTATTTTTACCATCAATTCTTAATTAGTTCAAACAAGGCTCTTACAATACATTTAAACGGGCACTTTAGTAGAGTCGTTTTGTAGTTAATCGTTCGTTACCGACATTAATAGCGGGTTTATTTTATAGGGAGGTGTAAATAAAAATGCTTTTAGTTGTACAATAGATCAAATAAATAAGTATAATTTTATAAATTTTTCTATACTTTTTTTATTTTTTCTATGTATTTTATTTTATAGAATTGTTTATTAGTTTCATTTAACTTTGAATTTATGTAAGAAATTTTTGTAATGTTATTTTGATTGCACTTGATGCATGTACTCTGCATGCACTCTGATTTGCATGGAATTAAGCACAAGTGTGCTTATCCAAAGATATATTTTAATTTTTTTGCTTCACGCTGTATCCCGCACACTACACCGCAGAGTAGATAGAGAGAACCTGAGACACTACTGTTAACATACTCCTTTCTCATTAAGACATTTCGGTTCACCACTTACCGCCGAATTCTGGAGACATTACGTGTTGAAGAGCGGAACTTAACGCTGCGCTTTGCTTCGTTACCAGAGTGAGGAAACGAAAATGTTTTTATATTATAAACCAAGATAAAGATAGGATAACCAAGTTTCTACTTTTTAGTAAGGACTGTACGTACAGTGTTTTTAATTTTAAAATGTTTAAAATAAACACCTACATCCATTATAGAATTAAAATAATCGATCTCGAGCATACGTAAGTTATGTACGTATGGAGTGCATTTATCTCCTGTTACGTTAAATGTTTGCTGTTTTGCATTTTTTAGTAAAACGTAACTGTGACAGTTAGTTCGACAGATTGTGGGTTTAATTCTTACAAGTGGAAATGAAATATTTAATATTTTAATTTTTTCATTCGGGCGTCGACAGGTGCCTCCAGAATTCGGCGGAAAGGCAAGCGGAGTATCTCAACACTAGCTTCTCTCTGCCTACCCTCCTACATGCGGGATACAGCGTAAAGCTGATTTAGTTTTATAATAATTTATTCTAGTAAGCACATTAAACCTACTCAGCCCATAATAAGCGTGCGTAAGTCAAACAAATTGCAATTCGAATTAAACAGCTGGGGTGAGAGTTATATCGAATATTTTTGCAAAGTAGATGTAAAAAGAACGAAATAAGGGCACTTAGAGAGCTTTTTTAGTAATCAAATTTCGTTCACGTTTTAAAAATGTTGAAATGCTGTGACTTTGCCACGATTGAGGTTTTTTTTTGCAGCAGGGACACAAAGTGTGTCTGTAAACGCGACTGGTTGTGAGTTCGATCTCCACTCGAGGAAACAAAATGTTTTTTTAAATTTATATTTTTATTTTTTTGCTCTGGTTCGAGGGAAAACGCGGCGTTGAGTTCAGGCACTCAACACGCAATGTCTCTAGAATGTGACGGACAGTTGAGAACGGAGTGTCTTAACACTAGGTTCCCCTGTGTCTACCCTGTTGCGTGCGAGATATAGTGTGAAGCTGATTTTGACTGTGTATAAACACAGTATATACAGTTCTCATGGATGAGCTGAAACGGTCGATAATAATTTTTTGTTGTCCTTTTGCAATTAGCATGTTTTCTGCTTGCCTTTTAATTAAGACAATTATCATAAAAAGAATGGATGTAACACTCATTGGTTCAAGCATTCTGCTATTTTAAAATGGCCATGGATTTTTTTAAATTAAATTCGTGGTTTAGCTTTTTTTAGAAAATGTACCTTCAACAAGTATAAGGAAAATTAGTAATATAATATTCTTAATATATGTATTTCTATATATGAATAACCGATAATAACCCAATACGTGTTCTCGTATTCCCAGAAAATAATTCATAATACATTATTAAACTACTGGTATTAGTTAGGACTTGGAGAGGTACTTGTACCAATTACTGGTAACTAGCCAGGAACTTGACTCGTTTGTTGTAATACAGATATACTTGTAATAATAACGATAAATTGGGTTAACGTTAGCCTTAAGATATAATTTTCTTATTTAATTATATATTTCATAATAAAAATTATATCATCTAAAAAATGACGTAAAACTGATGTCGTTTGTCGATGTCGAAGGAAATGGGTGCTCTAAGTGCTATAGTTGTGGGTGGTGTATTTATATTAAAACACTCCACGCTCTATAATAAACGCAGAACAGAAATATCTAACTATTCCAGAAATTCCTGCTATTCTAACACGTTTTAATTAAAGTGCAACTGCTATAACGGAATTATCTTCAGGGGCGAGCTACACTCGCCCCTCCCAGCCCGGTGACGCTGTCAAGACCATTCCAGGTCGACAGCATTAAGTCCATTCGAAAAAAAAAAAAAAAAAAAAAAGCTATAACGAAATAAACTTTACAGGTTCGGTTGTTTAAGCGACGCATCCTAGCTTGTTCAGGTTTACTTAGAATTTATCGAGTATCTAAGTAGAACACTAATATGGAGCATTGTTTACTGAAATGTTAGCCGGCGCGTGCTGTATGTGTTATTTGATACGTAAATATTTGCAGTCTTGGGATGAGAGGGTGTAATGTCTTATGAGGGTTTGCCGTCACGTACAGTGGGGGGCGATTTTTTAATACATTTTAATAAATATATTAAACAATAAATAAGATACTTTTTGCAGCAAGTTGTTTTTGTTAAAATTTTTAATGAACAACTTCTTGCATATTATTATAACAGTAGAGATAACATAAGAAGCATTTACAAGTAAAAATAGAAGTAGATATAATAAGCATTCACTGAAACAACAATAAGTAAATATATTGCAAATATGAACCATTATATTTTACACTAGTGGGCACGCGCAGCTTCGTCCGCTTATTTGCACCCTTAGGGGTGAATTCTAAAAAAATCACGAAACACGTGTTCAATAAAATATTTTTAACAGTCTGTATTAAAATTTTTATAAAAATCAGTGTCGAATTAGAGATTTTTCCATATAAACTTTCAACCTCTTATTTGAACCCTTAGGGGGTGAATTCTAAAAAACCATGAAACACGTGTTCAATAAAATATTTTTAAGAGTCTGAATTTCAAATTTTATAAAAATCGGTGCCGATTTAAAAAAAAACCATACAAACTTTCAACCTATTTCATCCCTCTAGGGTTAAAATTTTTCAAAATCCTTTCTTAGTGGATGTTCAGATTATGAAAATAAACATCTGTTCAAATTTCACGTTTCTACGCACAGCGGTTACGGCTGTGAGTGCGTCTTACCTCAGTCAGTCAGGTACATGTCTTTTTATATATTATATATATAGATGACAAATAATATTTCTGTGTCCGACGGTCACTAAGCTATATCTCATGAACGAAATAAAGCTGAAATTCCAGAGATGATGTATTTCTGATGGTGCTATAGAAACAAATACCAAATAGAAAAAAACAAACGTTTAAGAGGGCTCCCATACAACAAAGTTGATTTTTTTGCCGTTTTTATAGGCAATGGTACGGAACAATCTACGAGCACAAAGGCACAATGTCTTAGCGCCACGACGTTGTGGGTTAGATTCCCACTTAGATAAATGAAACATTTTATATTTTCTTATCTTCGCCCTGGAAACAAGGCAAAGCGCGGCGTTGAGTTTCGCCACTTAACGCCACAAGAATTCGGTGGAAAGTGCGGAACGGAAATACTTTAATGGGAAACAAAGAATCTTAATGCTAGTTGCCCAACTCCGATCATTGTCATGTATGGGATATAGCGTGAAGCTAAAAACAATCTTTGTTCAAAGCGTGTATATTTTCTCGAAGTCGCCGTACACGTGGAGTTATGTGGATTAACATATTTTTTAATACAAGCCAAAAAATCTCAAAAAATGAAAAAGTAATACATTTAATCAATAATTTTAAATTTTTAAAACGTTAAGTTTTACAAACAAAAATTTTATATAAAATTATTTTTGTGTTATTTCACTTGACCTTGATTGATGTTCGCGCAATGTTTGTTTTATGGCAAATCAAATTGGAATAAGCTGTGAATATAAACGTGGCGGGAATATTTTTTTAATAAATGAATTTTATTTTATATTTTTAGAGATTTGATATAGTATGAAGAATTCTATTAACATTTGGCTTTTCTTCTTTCTCAGATATTAAAAAGGTCATGGGTAGATTCAAATCGTTCAGTTTAAGTCAATATGTATTAGAAAATTGATTTTATTTTAGTATTGGGTATTTTTTATAGTTTACAGCCTTACTGAAATACTTTTAAAGGCTGTGAATTTTATGTATCTTTATTTTAAGTAGTATTTTTGACTAATATAATTTTAAACTGAAATATAAATAAATATAGTTCTTATAATATACTCTTCCTTCATACAACACACACACAGCCTATAATTTGAAGGCCTTTTTTATAGTTTTTTTTAGTAAGTCATTTTCATCTCCATTTTTACTTTTTATATTACCGAAAAATTGAGATTGTTTAAAAGTTGTTCATTTGTACGCTCAAATATATTGGTTTATATGAAAAAAACATAATAACCGAAAGTGCAGTCCTATGTAAATATGGTCTAGGACGCGAGGTATCTAATAGTGTTTTCATGATATTTGATGTTTATTTCCGTCAGAAGCTCGATCCTTTGTATCGGCGCGACCAGACAATGGGGCCCGGCCGACAAAGATAATGGATATTGCTTTTCTTGTGAGTTTCAAAGCTGTCTACTTTAGAATCTCTCATAATCCGCTTACAGCTAGCGCAAGTACGTTATTGTGCTTAGAAACATTTCCTTGCTGGAACTGAATTCTGTCTGATAGTGTTGCGGATCGACTTCGCTGGTGTGTGTTGTTTTATTTATCTTTCACTGGCTTTGTTTGTATTAAATGAAAATTTGTTTTACTATTTTGATTGTGACATAGTTCACAGTGTCTTCATTAATTGTGTTCTCACTAATTTATGTATAATATACTTTTAAATATATTTCTCTTATAATTTTTCTTTTTTAACACGCTTTTATTAGATCGAATTGTAGGGGGGGACGCCCTATTAGTGCGTTCTTACGAGTTGCACGTGGCGGATGGAACGTTGCAGCCCTCATAAGGGGTGGCAGGGGTCGCTACGGGCAAACCTTCCATCCATCCATCCATTCCATCCATCTTGGACCCCCATTTTACACCAAGTGTTATTATTATATAACACTTGGTGTAAAAAGACGTGTTTTTTATTTTATTTTTAAACTAGTACTATAATATTAAGAGGCCACTAGGAGGCCAGTCGTGACGTTAGGGCACAAAGTTTTACTGTAAACACGACAGGCTGTGGGTTCGATTCCTACTTAAGAAAATTCAATATTTAATATCTTAATTTACTTTGCTCTGGCGCCGTACAACGTGAAGCTAAAAGAAATTAATATATTAGGACCTCGAATAAGTTGCTGCTGTTTTTTGAAAGATGGCGTTGCGGCACTCTGTGCATGGAATTTCGTACGGTAACGAATAACCAAAGTAGTACTACATGTAACCTCAAATTATAGTAGAATAGTGCTTACTACAGTGTCAACTACATATTTATTTTCCCTTGGTGAAAATGTGTACTTTTGTGCCAAATAAAGTGTTTTTGCGGGGAATTTTATTGCACTGCTTTATTCAGAAAAAATCTGCAGCAGAAGCACAGAAAATTCTCGTTGAGACATATGGTGGCAATGCTTTGTCGAATACAACGTGCAGAGACTGGTTTAGGNGTATGATCTCGTTAGCCGCCGGAGCAGATTATTTCTTGCATATACTTTTTGTTTGGTATACAAGCAGTGAGCTTTAAATGTTAAAGACCTGTCTAGTGTAACTCCTAGGTATCGTGGGTGTGGGCAAGCCTTCCATCCATTCCATGCATTCCATCCATTCCATCCAATCCATCCATCTTGGATCTCCATTTTACACCAAGTGTTATTATTATATAACACTTGGTGTAAAAAGGCGTGTTTTTTATTTTATTTTTAAACTAGAACTATAATATTAAGAGGCCACTAGGAGGTCAGTCGTGATGTTGGGGCACAAAGTTTTACTGTAAACACGACAGGCTGTGGGTTCGATTCCCACTTAAGGAAATTCAATATTTAATATCTTCATTTACTTTGCTATGGCGTCGTACAACGCGAAGCTAAAAGAAATTAATATAGATATATTTACTAACACAAAATACGTGTTGTTTTATTCAAAGCTTATTGTTATAAAAACCAATATACATTATGAAACCAAAGCTTTTTTGTCAAACGTGTGAATGAAGAATGACGTGAATGACATCTGTTGCATTCTCTGGCACTGAAACTAAATAAACGACATTTTAAAATTTCAATGTAATGTTTTTTTGTGTATCTATCCGACTTTTATATATTAACTACATGAAAATATTTTAAAAAATAATTTTCATTGTGATTTAATTTACATTTTTCAACAATTTTAAATTTATGCGTTTCCTTTTACTTGTCTTGTAAAAATAAAAGGAATAACTATTAGAAAAAATATATTATCGATATTTTTTTTAAAACAGGTTAAATAATAAAAATCTATGTAAAAATAAATATTTTTATTAAGCTTCACGCTTTATCCCGCATTCAGTATGTAAGAAGACTAATATTATCTTCATATGTCGCCCTCGTTTCTTCCAAAATTATCATTCAATATATGTATCTACGGTTAGGATTTCGAATATTTTATCCTGACATTTCATAAAGGTGTTCCGGATTCTTTTATTTTTCGTTTTATAAAATGTACTAAACATGTTTTGTTTTATTTCACTATTTATTTTATTTTTATATGTCATACGTTTAGAACTAGACTATGATTCGCTGATTCATTCATTTTTTGTTGGAAAGAAAAAAACTATTTTACAAAATATTATATATTCAAGTAACATTTACCTTGAGTAGAGAGAGTTTTAAATGTATGTTATCATCTACGTGTGTATGTGACGCGATCTACACATAATATGATCAAAAAATCTAAGTGAGCTGTAATGAAAGTTTTAACACAGTAAATTAATTTCCATTAACACAAAATCTGACAACATTCCGTTTTCGCATTTTCTGTGTAATCAAAAATAATCTTTTGTTGAGATACTTCGTTTACCATTTAATTTTTACTTATAAATGCTGAATGATGTATCAAAAACAGCATTTTGTCTTTCTCAATCCAGAAAAACAAAAAAAATATATGAGATTGTGGGTTCTATTCTCTGGCGTAGAAATGACGCCAGAGAATCGAACCCACAACAATCATTTATACAAGCAACCAACCAACTACACCATATTGAATATGTAAAAATTAGCTTCACGCTATATCCCGCACACGGTAGGGTTAGCAGAGGGAACATAGTGATAAAACACACTTGTATTGAATATTTACTTATATAAAAACATAATATCTTCCATTCAAGACAATACAGTCGGGAAGCCACATATTCTTAGAATAGGAGATGGCCGCTGTTCAACCCGCACAGCATTCCAATGCTGATGCTGGATACCAGTTAGTTTCGTCGATGAAACCGTTTAATGATAATCGCTCTATACACGTAAGGCTCATACTGCAGTGGTATTAAGTTGTAACTCTGATTAAGCTGGCTTCGCTTTGGAGTACGATTTAGGAGAAGTCCGCAGTACGTGATTATTGCTGTTAGATTTTAAATTAATAATTAACTATTTAGGTGCTAATTTTTGTATGTTATTTATTTTTTAAGGCAGGCAGATGGAACTTGGGGACCAAGTGTTATGACACGCCATTCTCGTTCTGTTTCGTTCCATTGTAGAGAGTAAATATAGAAGAAGTGATTCGCTATCCAGTTATTTTTATTTACCGGTGAAATAATTTAAACTTAACACGTAATGCCTCCAGAATTCGACAGAAAGTGGGGAACGGACGTGTCCGAATGGGAACGGAGCGTCTTAACAGTAGGGTCCTAGGTATCCTCTACCTACTTTGCTATGTGCGGAATACAGCGTGAACCTAAAAAATATTGCATAAAAAACCTGTATTTACAATGATGAATTTCTTATAAGAATTATTTTTTAAGCCATATTAATATGTTCCGTTTATATGCCAGTAACAAAAGAGATTCTTATAAAAGAGGGTAAGAAATTTTATTAAATCGGGATTGTTATGCAAATTTATATAATACATTCATTTTTGATACTCATTTTCATAGTCAATAACGTATTTAATAGATTTTGTTTAATATCCTCCTCGAGTCCCAGTCGGGGGAATGAAATACTTAATATTATCATGTCCTTACTCTGAACGTAAAGAGCAGAGCGCGGCGTCGTCTCCGTCACTCGACACCTACCATCCTATGTGCGGGGTACAGCGTCAAGCTGAAATAACATTTGTTAGTACTATATTTTTAGTTTGCCTTCTGAATTATTTTGCGTAGACATAGAAAAGTTTTCCCCTTACTGCTCGAATTCTAGACATTGCTTGTTGATTGGTGGAACTTTAGTTGGAAACGAAAACATTTAATTGTTCTGAGTAGAGATCGAACCTATAACCTATTACTATATCGTGGTAACAGTCAGACTTTGTCCTAGTGTGAGCCCAAAAGACGGTAATGTTTTTAGCGCGTATGTATGTATGTCCGTTCCTTTTTTTCTTTTCTAGCTGTTAAGCCAGTGAACTGATTTTGATGAATGATACGTCGTTAGATTAGCCTTAAAGGCGCAAGTGTTTTTGAATTCATTAATTTAGTTTAAGTAGTCGAGGCCAGTCGAGGCGTGCACAAGCGCATGGCTGTAAACCCGACAGGTGAGGGCTCGATTTCCACTCGAGGAAACTATATATTTATTATTTTAATTTTTCACTCTGATATCAGAGGCAAAATCATATATATCAGAGGCAAAAGCGCGGCGTTGGGCTCTACCACTCAACATGCAATGCATCCAGAATTCGGCGGAAAATGAAGAACGAAGTGTTTTAACACTAGGTCCCCTATACCTATCCTCCTACATGTGGGAAATAGAGTAAAGCTGAAAAGAAAGTTTTTGTTTATAATTGACTTGTTTACATTTACTTTATGTCCCATTATAAGATAAATAGCTAATTGCTATTCTCAATATCAACAAAGACTCTAAAGTAAGTGGTGAGCGGACCCAATTACACCGCCGGGGACGATAGATTATAACTTTTAGATAAAAAAATTATGAATTTTGCTTACACTGAATTGAAATGATGAGGATTTAAAATAATGTTTACCTATTTATGTGTTGTTGATTAAAAGGATCACTTTGTCAGTTTTGTTTAACGATTTTTTTTTTTTTTTATTTATTTTAACAATTTTTTTGAGGCCGGTCGTGGCGCAGGGGCACAAGCCCGACTGTAAACTAGACACTGGAGGAAATAAAATATTTAATATTTTTATTTCTTCGCTCTGGTGTCGACGCAAAGGGCGGTTTTGAGTTCCGCCTACACAATACCTACAACTTACTAATACGGCGGAAAGTAGGGTGCCTACCTTAGAGAAAACATAGTGTTAAGATTTTCCGTTCTCTATTTTCCGTCGAATTCTATATTTCACACGTCACATACTTGTGCCTTTGCGCTATGACTGGAATTATCATATCTTTTGTACGACGTATTATTTAAAGAAAAATACAAATAAACAATAAAATCACTTCTTCAATCACATCATTAGTTCTACTATAGTTGTTTATTCGATAAACACCTTAGAATGAGTAGTGAGCGAACTCAATCACCTCGGCGGGACTATATATTGTACGGGCAATTACTGTCGCCGCTCATCCGCAAAACGATGTTAATAGCTCGCTGATTCCTACCTTTTATATGCTGTTTTATTGTTCTAAGTCAATCTGTTGTGGTAATCGTGAACTTAACACTGATGTTTTATTGATTTGTGGTGCATTGATTGCTGGGATAGAGGTAAATTGATTCGGATTCAAACTTTTTTTACGCGTAATTTCTCGAAAATTTGATGGAAAACGGAGTGTTTAACACTGGATTCCCCGTGTCCCCTCGGTTTTTGGACTTATTGAAATGATTTATATTAAGTTAAACAAAACATATATTAAATAATACAAAAATATTGTTTTATATAAAGTGTATGTTTTTAATTTATTTTCGTGTGTCTGTCGTATGATGGCGGTTTCCAACACCGCGTGTTATTTAACCACACCGAAGAATTATACATATCTTTAATACAAATGCCATGTCAAAGTTGAACACATTATCAACTTAATACTTTATTTGTCACGCCTATGAAATTCTAAATCTAATTGTATTAGATTACCAAATTACAAGACATATATTTATGCAGATTTTTATTAAAAAAAAACCTGTCTAATAAATAAGTGAAAAAAGCTTTCATGAATTTTAATATAACACACACAATAAGGATAAAAACGTTAAAAATATTTATTTACTCTACAATGAGTAATTAGGTATGAGCTTGCACGCTTTTTATAAATGTTTGAGAAACCTCCCGTCAAAAATACACCACAAGCACCAACCACTCTAACTTTTAAATTATACAAAATAGAAGAGGCTGTCGTGGTGCAGATGCGTGTACTCACGACGGTTGTAGATTCGATTTCCACTCGGTTAAATTAATTATTTGGTATTGAGATACGCTACGTAAAACGCAATAACTTGAAAAATTGACGTAAAGTAGGGAACAGGGTGTCCTAACACTGGGCTTCGTTTGCCTACACTGCTATATGCAAGAGATAGCGTGAAGCTAAAAAAAATACAAATCTTAAAGGTAATCAAACTTAGTGACTTATCATTTACCGTCACGTGGGCCAGAAAGAATTACAGTTCGCCCGAGTGTTTCGCAGTCGACGGGAGTAGCCGTCATTCGTTTCCTATGGAGACGTGATACTGCGTGGAAGGTATGATTAGGGTTGAACTGTAACAGTAATGTGATATAATTAATACTGTATCAAATGAATTATTCTTTTTTTACTTTTATTGTTAGTAAGTCTAACTGTACTAGAAAGATGAAAGTTACCTTACAAATTTGATTTATCAACTTCGTTACATTATTGTTCATATTAAGGGAAAAATACTATTTGTATATAACAAAATTATAATATATAATATTTTTGTGTAACGAAAAGATATAGTAATGTGTGTATATTTAAGTTCTATATTGCTTATCAAAATGGTCTCATAAAAAAAACAAACAAAGTTGTTAATGATTTATTTATCTATTACACATCGACAACCCTATTACTTTTGCTCTCATCGCAATACGCCTTTATTTATCTAACATTCCCTACATTTGACCTCACAACGTTCTGGTCGCTTTCAATACTCCATCTAAGCTAGTCTTTCCAAATATTACTACTACTACATATTTTAGATACTAAAATAAATTCTTAAGTGATTTACTTATTCTTGTACTCTACTTGATTATATTGCTCTTATAGAAATTAAAAATACAGTATAAATCTTGTTTCATGTCAAGTTATTTAGCTTCTTTCTATTTTTAAAAGATTATATGATTGCTCTCTATTATGATAAATTTATATTTTCTATATAAACTTATCGTTATAGAAAGCAATCATATAAACTTCTAAAATTATTTAGACAAAATTATTACAGGCCTGGTAGTTTGTAGGTTCGATATTTTCATTTCTACACTCTGATGTCGAGGAAAAGCGCGGCTTCGAATACCGCCACACAACAAGCTATCTCTTCAGAATTCTGCAGAAAATAGAGAACAGAGTGTCTTAACACTAGGTTCCCTCTGTTTACCCTGCTGTGTGCGGGATGTAGGGTGAAGTTGATTCTAAAATTGTTATTTTTTATTTTAGCTCCTTTTGCGGAGTAAATAAGAAGAATTAAGTATTGAGCGATATTTTGCAGTTACGTACGTGGATGTGGACAACAGTGGCTTGAAGACCCCGACACCAATCGCTAATTACGCCTATACAATCCTTACAGAGTACGCTATAGCTTTTAAGGGAAAAATAGACTTTACGACCCGCAAAAGAGCACACAATGACTTGGAACATAAAATAAGGCATACGAGGAGTTACCATCGCTGAATACACAAATAATTTAGTAGTTATTATTTTGTTAACATAAATTATAAATTATTCTCAGAAGAAAAAAATATTTAGAAACTAAGCTATTACTTAGTATAACATTTTAACGTAGCAGAATTCACAGCCGCGGAGCGATATTAGCGAGAGATCTCCAAGAGATATTAGCATATGTGACTGACACAATAAATATTCTTCAATTCAATAATAAGAAAATGCTTATCAAAAATAAAGATACAGTGTTGATAAGACTATGAAAAATTAAATCTCTAAGTCCAAGGCTCTGTTTTTTTAAGAGAGAAACCGGCGTTCAGTTTTTTCTCATATCTTATAACTTGATAATAAGTTGAACATTTCTTGTATAGTTAAGTCGTTAAAGAGTTAAGTTCTTAAGTGAGTTAGTGACTTATTATCTTCCTTGAAAAAAGATTTACTATCTAAATGATTTATATGCAACATTTCAGTTCAAATTCACGTATAAATGTATTTTAAAAAAACGAACACGTGTAAAAGTATTTTCACCTAAATCTACCCTGATTTAGGTGAAAATAACTATAAAAGCAGTGGAATTGTGTCAATCGGGGGCAGTTTGTTGTCGACAACGGCCCATAGTATCCTTTTCCAAATAGTTTAAAAACATATAGACGATGTGTGTTCTTATAGTGTTTTTTCTAATTTCTAATATGTTAAATATATATATATATATATATATATATATATATATATATTTATTATATTGTAATTTTGTTTATTTATANTTTTTAATCTCGTTTTTTTTCTTTCTTTTTTTATATATATATTTTTTAATTTATTTTCATTTTATTATCGGACTGAGTAGAACTTTTTTTGTAAAAAAAATGACAAATGAATGTTGTACCTGTAAAGCAAGTGTACTAGTTACTCAAAAAAGACTTAAATGTGTTAAGTGTCAGGCTCAATATCATTTAGAGTGTATTACGTCGTTTGGTAATAAGCCTATAGTAACGCGAGGCCAGTGGACGTGCCCAAATTGCCATAACAATCGCAATAACACAAATGTAATGCCGTCTCCGCCTATAACGAATATCAATAAAGATAAAAGCGACAGCCAGAGCGACTGGCTAACAGCAATAAGAAGCGAAGTGAAGGAGGCGATATCTCAAACGATAAGTTTAGAATTAAAAAACATACGTGAGGAATTAACTGGCTTGCAAGATATAAAACAATCTTTGGAATATTTCTCTAGCCACTTTGATGTGATCAAGAAAGAGTTAGAGGAAGCAAAAAAAGAAATAATTGATCTTAAAAAGGACAATAACGATCTTCGTCAGGCGTTGAATTCTCAAAGCAATACGATTAATAACTTAGAAAAATAATTAAGAGCAGCCAATTTGGAGTTACACTGTGTTCCAGAACACAGGAGTGAAAATCTGGTTACAACAATAGAACAGATTGGCCGAGTAATAAATGTACCAATATCGGAAGGTGTTATTTCTAAGTGCACTCGTATAGCCAAAATTAACAAAGAAACGACACGTCTGAGATCAGTTTTAGTAAAATTCAGCAATCCACTTTTTCGCGATCGTTTCCTGGCAGGTGTGATAAATTTTAATAAAAGTAATAAAGAGAATAAACTAAATACAGCGCATCTTGGAATTTCTGGGGAAAAGAAGCCAATATATATATATCAGAAAATTTAACACCAACGGCTAAGGAATTTGCTAATTATTCTCAAAACCATTTTTCTTAAGGTGAAATATATGAAACTTGGCAAGAAATTAGAGCTTACAGTGCAAATAATCTGAAAATATCATTTTTTATGTGATTGTCTGATCAGAAGAATCGGACCGCGTTCTGTACTCAGTGATTACTGTACTTTTTGTTTCTTCGAGTCTTTTATTTGTGTTCTATTAATATCAAGTCTTTTTTTGTGGTCTTTTGTATTTAATTGATTATTATTTTACTATTACAATTATGCTCAATACTCAAAGATATTTAAGTTATTTAATTATTTTGATTTAAGTTATTTTTTTAAGTAATTCACCTTCTAAATAAGTTAACGTAAACTATCAACATCACTAAATTACCTATCTAGAGGATTTAAATCAACCACATACAAACGACAACAACATTCTACCATGTTCAGATAGATTGAAGATGCGTCGCAATGAAATTAATTCTTTTTTCAAATTAATTATTCATGGTTAATGAATTATAAATTCAACTCGTTCTGCATATCTTCTTTACAAATAGGGAGTTTAAGGGTGGGTGTTTACGAAATAAGGGGTTTGTTTATATGAACGCCATTTTTACTTGGACGGAGAAATAAAAAATATTTTTAATATCATCATCGAGCTAACGACCATCGTTTAATAATTAGACACTAACATTGACACTATGTAGAGCTTCGATGGAAATATTTTAACATCACTACGCGTTCTTATATTAGAAACTGCCAGGAAGCGTATAGATTGGTACATTTTATCATAAACTTCTCCACATCACATAAGAAAAAGGTCGCCCTTGCAAGATATGCCGGTCACGTGCGAATTATTGGTAACGAGAATCAGGGCCTGGTGTCAATCTAAGACCATTGGTTCTCAGAAATAATGGATATATAGTGTTACCCACTTTCGTGATCAGTATCTCCAGCAAACACGTGTTTGCGTATTGTATTTTACTAAATCTGTACTGATTTTAGGTCTTGCTTTTAAGAAATAAGCTTTTTTATAGATTTTTATTTCTTTTTGTAGATATTTCTCGATTTGCTCATAATATTACGCATTCATAAAATTACTTTAAAACCGCACACAGCAGGGTAGGCAGGGAGAACCTAGTGTTAAGACATTCCGTTCCCCAATTTCCGTCAATTTCTGGAGGCATTGCGTGTTGAGTGGCGGAACTCAACGCCGCGCTTTTCCCCTAGACACCAGAGCGAAGAAATGAAAATATAAAAGTAGATAAATATTTCATCTCCTCGAGTGGGGATCGAACCCACAACCAGTCGATTTATAGTCACACTTTGTGCTCCTGCGCCACGACTGGCCTCTCAAATATTTTGAATATGTAATGAATACGTGTTGTCATAATAAAAAACCAATGGCGTGTATTATAGTTCCTGATACAGCTCCAAATTTATTAATTATCAGCTATTTTAAAGTGGGGTAATATAGTAGTGGAGTTACGAGAGGCCAAAGTTTGAATGTTTGTAAAAGCTATCTCCTTATCAACTGCCGCTCAGAGCGACACGTTCGACTAAATCATGCGAATAAGGTGTCTGACTATGACTCTCAGTATTCGTGAAACTTTTAACTAGCTAGTGCAAAAATGTTGTCTAGGAATCTATTTAAATCATAGTTATTAGACTATTATTAGTTTATTTTTCATCGGATTTCTTTATCATATCTATGTATCGCCTAGTTTAGGTAAGATGTTTTTTTTTTAGGTTCACGTTGTATCACTCACGCAGCAGGCTAAGCTAACTGGGAACTTAGAACCTAACCTACATTTNTTTAGGTAAGATGTTTTTTTTTTTAGGTTCACGTTGTATCACTCACGCAGCAGGCTAAGCTAACTGGGAACTTAGAACCTAACCTACATTTGTTTCCAACTTTTTGGAAAATTACTTTTATATTTATTTATTTTTTAATTTTCCCACTCTGGTGGGGGTCAATAAAAAAATCATGACGTTGTATTGCGCCACTCAACACGCAACGTTAGGAAAAACGGTCGGAAAATGGCAAGCGGGGTGACTTAACACTAGGTTCCATCTTACCCTATTATGCAGAAAAAAGCGTGAAATTCCTTTATCAAATCATACTGCATATTTCTTCAATAAACACACAGCACAGCGTGCAAACTCTGATAGTTTCCAATTGCGGCTTCGTAGCGGTGACAACCACACCTTTACTACAATTATTATAATATTCAAAAGAATATAAAATTCCATGAAATATCAATGGTGATTTTTCGTTTAATCCTTCGTAAATGATTGGAACAGTGACATGCAGTGCTTTAGTACTTGATTAAGCGAGCTTTTCAAGTGTATGGCGTATTGAAAAACGTCACACTCGTATAAATAAATAATTATTATTCATTCATACGCTATTCGTGTACTTGGTAATCCACTACTACATATGTGAATTATTTGGTTTAATATTATAATTTCGACGAGGCCAGTCGTGGTCCAGTGGCACAAGCGTGCGACTGCACCACGAATTAAATATTATATATTTACACTTCTCTGCTCTAGTGTCGAATCAAAGGTCGACGTAGAATTCTGTCATTTAACACACAATGCCTCCAGAATTCGGTGGGAAGTAAGTAGCGGACTGTCTTGACACTAGGCTCCCTCTTATATGCGGGATACAGCGTGAAGCTAAGAAAAAAAAATTAAAACTTTATTGTATATATTTTTGGGACAAGTTCCAAAGTTCAATATTTTATGGTTATGCGACGATTGTATGGGGTTCGTTTCTCTTTTTCTTCAAGGACGACAGCATTGTAAATATTTAGTTTCGCGTCATTTTCCCTAATGAGTAAAAACATAACCAAGGGACTACTAAATAGTACGCCAGAAGATGTTATAAAAAATATACATACATAAAAGGTAATGTTTAATATTTTTTAATTCAAAACTAAAAATTATATTCTCGACGGCGCTTCGTGTATGTATGTACTTATGTCTTATTAGTAGAGTAACCGAAAGATATACTCTCTCCCCGAGGATATAAATATTGAGTAATTTTTTTTTAACATCATTTTAAATAGGTCAGTAGTTAATATTGTTATCTTTGTAGGTTAAGTGAGAATTACAAGAGTTCCTACTTAATATATCATTTATACTATTAACTGTTGGAAAACCTTTACTTAACTATAGGTACATAGCTAGGAGAACTAACGAGTGTTGAGGCCGACAGTTCGGTACTGGCAACAATAAATAAGACGACCTCAATGGGTTGCCCCCCCCCCCCCCCCCCCCCCCCCCCCCCCCCCCCCCCCCCCCNAATTATTCACTCGGTAAGTAGCTAACGGTGATTGAAACTGACAGTATCCATCTGATTACGGAAAATTACATTTAAAACGTATTTTACCATGACCCTTTGTTCCAGCACAATTCTGTTAGATTATATATAACCGCGTATAATTTAACCGCGGCTCAGTTGTGCCAAAATATTGTTTAACTTTATAGTCCAAGATCCCAGGGCCTCTAGACCTACATCATTTTAACTAAGCTATCATTTTGAGGTATATTCGTTTAATACATATTAAACTAATAGACCTCAAAAAGTTAAGTCATTATGCGTACTCATTGACTTCAAAGTGGGGCTCTTTCAGAGGTAGCGTCAAATAAAGGTACATCTCTATCTAGGAGGATAACGGAGCCATTGGATTGGTCTGGTTGCTTGTAAGGGATCTTGAAATAGTAAATAATATAATTAAAATTAAAGCTTGCTGGTATAACGTATTTTGCCCCAATAATAAACAACCTTTAGGACGTCTGGCAAGCGTAAAGGATCTGGTAATAATAAATATACATTTCTCATATTATTCTTAAAAACAAATTTATATATGAGTGTTTCGACTTTAACGTAGGTGTGCGTGTACCTAAAGTTGGCAGTACCTCTGAAAGGGCCTCACTTTGAAGTTAGTAAGAACTCATACTGTCTTAACCATATATTAGACTATTACATTCGTTCGTTCAGCTTCACGCTGTATCCCGAATACAGCAGGGTAGGCAGAGGGAACCTCGTGTTAAGACACTCCGTTCCCCACTTTCCGACATTGCGTGCTGAGCAGCGGAACTCAACGCCGCATTAGACTATTAATCCTCAAAATTTCCGCTTTGCTAAAATTACCTAAGTCGGAGGGCCCTGGGATCTCAGTCCAATACCGATGTGTCTGTGATGTCATAGTTTTATCTATTTA
This sequence comes from Heliconius hermathena, assembly GCA_013403705.1. NCBI lineage: Eukaryota > Metazoa > Arthropoda > Insecta > Lepidoptera > Nymphalidae > Heliconius > Heliconius hermathena. The sequence goes on along the minus strand of JAAIXJ010000403.1, from coordinate 190,768 downwards.
CATCGTTATTTGTTCGGATATTCGTAAATGTTAATTACATATGAATTTCGTTTATATCTGATTTATTTAAAATAGAATTGTTTTTGTTATGTATGTTGCTTTTAATGTAATGCTGTCATATATACATATATTGCATAAAATTAAACATGTGGATAATTACTTTTAGATGTGAGCATCTAAGGAGAAAAAAATCTTTATTATGTATTGAAACGCCCACTTAAAAAAGGCGCTATGAAAATAAAAATATTAGTTTAAATGGGTTGTTTGTAGGATGATGATGGAAACAGATCATTATAGAATAAAACATTTTTTTAGGGTTGAGTATCTAAAACTGTAGAAACGGAACCCTTATAGGTTCACTTTATTGTCCGTCTTTCTGTCTGTTAAGATCTTGAGATCGCGTGAAGGTATCAAATTGAAAAGAATTTTAAAAAATTTGCTCTATGGCCCCTTGAAGCACAGAAAAATCAAGCTTCTAAGTTAATGCAATCAAAAGATACGAGCATCATTTATACATCGATTTTTTTACATTTTGTATGAATTTCGCCGCGTAATAAAAAATCTATAGAGTACTTCTCGTGAAACTCGTCCGCCGACAACTTAGACCGACAACGCCTGTAGTTCCTCTGGTGTTACACTGGGTCGTGGGCGGTGGAGATCACTTACGAGTACCATCAAGTGACACACGTAGGTACGCTTGTTTGCTTTGTCTTTTTTTTAATTATACGTGTTTCATAGAAAAAAATCAATACCAACTTAAATTTGTAGTTCATCTCATAAAAAAGAATGCATCGCCCACAAACTTAAGTTTGTAACCTTTTATAAATTGTACTTCTCGTTTACTTGATACTGATACGGAAGCCTTGGTGGCCGAATCGCAGTTAACCTGTTTTTTAATAATTTAAGCTACAATAAAAATATATAATCCTCTTTAACTTGTTTCGTGAAATAAGATCGAGGCCACACTATAAATAATCTACCCCTGCGCCACGACCGACCCTGATCTTTATATTTCAGTTTACAAAGTATGATATTAAATTAAAGCTACCTTTTACATTTAAAAAAAGTTCCCGTAAATGTAAAACCATTTCAAAAATAAAATAAAATATATATACATAAAGCAATACAGGAAAGGTGCTGAAGTTAAAAGAATTAAAAGCTTCGCAAAACTTATACGTTGTGAAAATTTCATGAGAACAAATAGTGGAAGTTAGAATTCACGGGCCGCGGCTAATCTCTCACAAGTCCACGGTCGCATGTGCTTAGAATATCTTTTTATCTTTACAGGCAGGTGCATAAAGAAATTAATGTTTAGTACTGTTTATTGTGGAAGAGTTACTTGTGATATAAGATGACATTGTTTAGCTTCACGCCGTATTCTGCAAATAGCATAGTAGGCAGAGAGAACCTGAAACCTACATTCCACAGAATTCTAAAAGCTTTGCTTGTTCAGCGGCGAAAACCAGCGGCTGAGTCATTAATAAAACTACTAAATATAACGAATTTATTCCCAAATAAAGTAATNTGGAATCTCAGTCTAATACTGATGTGACTGTGATGACATAGTTTTATCTGTTTACACCGTTATTTGTTCGGTTATACGTGAATGTTAATTACATTTGAATTTCGTTTATATATGATTTATAATAATTAAAATTGAATTGTTTTTGTCGTTTGTTCGTATTGTTATTTAGAAAAAAATATTTAAGCAACATGTTTTAATAAAGATAATGTTTATGTGGCGTTCAAAGCCAGTCGTGGTGCAAGGACACACAAGCGAGCGACTGTAACCGCGACAGGTTGTGAGTTCGATTCCCATTTGAAGAAATGAAATATTTAATATTTTTATTTTCTTGCTCTAACAACGGCCTGCAGAATTCGGACAAAAGTGGGGAACGGAAGTGTTTTAACACTAGGTTCCCAAGTTCCATCTGCCTACCACGCTACATGCAGGATACAGCGTGAAACTAAAAAAGTATATGTATTTTATATATCTGTAAGATTTTATAAAATTGTTGCCTGTACGTTAAAACGTATTTTGTATAAAATTTGAAATGTGGATAATAAAATTTAGATGTGAGCATCTAAGGAGAAAAATATCTTTATTATGTATTGAAACGCCCGAACTTGAAAAGAGGCGCTATGATAATAAAAATATTAGTTTAAATGGGTTGTTTGTAGGATGATGATGGAAACAGATCATTATAGAATAAAATATTTTTTTAGGGTTCAGTATCTAAAAAGGTAAAAACGGAACCCTTATAGGATCACTTTATTGTCACGTTGTGTACATTTACACAAGCTTCTTTTAAATGTAAAAGGTAAATTTAATTTAATATCATACTTTGTAAGCTGAAATATAAAAACAGGGTCGGTCGTGGCGCAGGGGTAGATTATTTATAGTGTGGCCTCGATCTTATTTCACGAAACAAGTTAAAGAGAATTATATATTTTTATTGTAGCTTAAATTGTTAAAAAAACAGGTTAACTGCGATTCGACCACCAAGGCTTCCAATATCAGGTCGTTTACCAATATCAGGTAAACGAGAAGTACAATTTATAAAAGGTTACAAACTTAAGTTTGCGGACGATGCACTCATTTTTTATGAGATGAACTACAAATATAAGTTTGTATTGATTTTTTTTTCTATGAAACACGTATAATTTTTAAACAAAGACAAAGCAAACAAGCGTACCTACGTATCACCTGATGGTAAGTGATCTCCACCGCCCACGACCACTGGGTCGTGGGCGGTGGTGGCGTTACACTGGTAACACCAGAGGAGGAGGAGCTACAGCCGTTGTCAGTCTTAGTTGTTTAAGTTGTCGGCGGATAAGTTTCACGAGAAGTACTCTATAGACTTTCATTACGCGGCAAAATTCATACAAAATGTAAAAAAATCGATGCATAAATTCTCTTATCTTTTGATTGCATTAACTCAGTAGCTTGATCTTTCTGTGCTTCAAGGGGCCATAGAGCAAAATTTTTAAAAGTAATTTCAATTTGATACCTTCACCCGATCTCGAGATCTTGACAGACAGAAAGACGGACAATAAAGTGATCCTATAAGGGTTCCGTTTTTACCTTTTTAGATACTGAACCCTAAAAAAATATTTTATTCTATGATGATCTGTTTCCATCATCATCCTACAAACAACCCATTTTAATATTTTTATTTTCATAGCGCCTCTTTTCAAGTGGGCGTTTCAATACATAATATAGATATTTTTCTCCTTAGATGCTCACATATAAATTATATTATCCACATTTAAAATTTTACACAAAATACGTTTTAACGTACAGGGAACAATTTTATAAAATCTTACAGATATATAAAATACATATACTTTTTTAGTTTCACGCTGTATCCTGCACGTAGCGTGGTAGGCAGATGGAACTTGGGAACCTAGTGTTAAAACACTTCCGTTCCCCACTTTTGTCCGAATTCTGCAGGCCGTTGTTAGAGCAAGAAAATAAAAATATTAAATATTTCATTTCTTCAAATGGGAATCGAACTCACAACCTGTCGCGGTTACAGTCGCTCGCTTGTGTGTCCTTGCACCACGACTGGCTTTGAACGCCACATAANATTAATTAGGAACTATTGTAACTTTCACTTACAAATATAACAATATTAACTACTGACCTATTTAAATTAAATGACGTTACACAAAATTTACTCAACATTTATATCCTCGGGGAGAGATACTGTATATATCTTTCGGTTACTCTACTAATTAGACATAAGTACATACATGATGCGCCGTCGAGAATATAATTTTTAGTTTTAATTAAAAAATATTTTACATTACCTTGATTTTATGTAAGTACATTTTGTAGTCACTTGGTTATGTTTTCACTCATTCACAGGGAAAACGACGCGACACAAAATATTTATAATTCTGTCGTCCTTGAAGAAAAAAGAAACGAATCCCATACAATCGTCGTATAATCACAAAATATTGAACTTTGGAACTTGTACCAAAAAAATAATGGTTTCATTTTTTTTCTTAGTTTCCCACTGTATCCCGCATATAAGACGGAGCCTAGTGTCAAGACAGTCCGCTCCTTACTGTCCGCTGAATTCTGGAGGCATTGTGTGTTAAGTGGCAGAATCCTACGTCGAGCTTTACTTCGACACCAGAGCGGAGAAGTGCAAATATATAATATTTAATTACCTCCAGCGGGATTGAACTCACAACCTGTCGCATAAACAGTCGCACACTTGTGCCATTGCGCCACGACTGGCCTTATCGAAACTATAATATTAAACCAAATAATTCATATATGTAGTGAATTAGCCACAGTAAGTACCTACGCAAATATAATATGAATGAATAATTATTATTTATTTATACGAGTGTGACGTTTTTCAATACGCCATACACTTGAAAAGCTCGCTTAATCAAGTACTAAAGCACTGCATGCCACTATTCCAGTCATTTACGTAGGAATTTAAAAAAAAATAAAAAAATTAAAAAAAATCATTTACGTAGGATTAAACGAAAAATCACCATTGATATTTCATTGAATATTATATTCTGTTGAATATAATAATAATAATCGGTGACTATGAGACTTTAGACGTTGTGTGATGTTTTTTAAAGAAAAATTCAGTATGATCTGATAAAGTTATTTCACGTTTTTTTTCTGCATATCTGGGTAAAATATGGAACCTAGTGTTAAGTCACCCTGTTCCCCATTTTCCGACCGTTTTTTCTAACGTTGCGTGTTGAGTGGCGCAATGCAACGCCATACATCTTTTGTGGACCCCAGCCTGAGTGACAAATTGAAAATAATTTAAATATAATTGTCATTTTCCCACAAGATGGGAACAAAGTGTCTTAACACTAGGTTTCCAGATTCTATTTGCCTAGCCTGCTGCGTGCGTCATACAACGTGAAACTAATAAAAAACTTCCAGAGTGGAGATCAAGTCCACAACAACCGCGACAGGTGTATTGTTGTAATTCTCGGTTACACAATGTGCAGCCATCGAAACACCAAGTACCTATTTACAAATAAATTAGGCGAAATATTAATATGACAAAGAAAGACCAATGGAAAATAAACTAATAATAGTCTAATAATAACTAGGATTTAAATAATTTCCTAGACAACATTTTTGCACTAACTAGTTAAAAGTTAAACGAATATTGAGAGTCATAGTCAGACACCTTATTCGCATGATTTAGTCGAACGTGTCGCTCTGAGCGGCAGTTGATAAGGAGATAGCTTTTAGAAACTTACAAACTTTGGCCTCTCGTAACTCCTCTACTATATTACCCCACTTTAAAACAGCGGTGATTTATAAAAGTTGGAAGCTCCCTGATATAGCTGTATTGGAGCTGTGTCAGGAAATAAAATACACGCCATTGCTTTTTTATTATGACAACACATATTTATTACACATTTAAAATATTTAAAACATACGAGTATGCAGGATCGTAAGTTTCTTTTGAAATTTAATACTATATTATATTTATTTTGTAGAATATTTATTAGATATTATAGATTAAACGTACAAATTTTTGACACATTTATATGTAGTGCACAAGTTGATAGCTTATTACAATTTTTTTGCTCTTCAATCAGCTATTTCTAATTTTAGACTACTTACATAATTCAGGTACATTCAAATATGAATTGTACTGTGGAATTTAATTCTAGATTAATAACGCAACTTCAATGGAGTACTAGAAATTTTAGAAAATTATCTAATAATTTTATAAAAAAAATAATTGTAAGGTAACCCTATTTCTTTTATAGCAACTTTATTAATAAAAAGCAACGTATTATTATGAGCAAATCAAAAAATATCTATAAAAAGAAATAAAAAAATATAAAAAAACTTATTTCTTAAAAGCAAGACCCAAAATCAATTCAGGTTTTCTAAAATACAATACGCAATCACGTGTTTGCTGGAGATCCCGATCACGAAAGTGGGTGACACTATATATCCATTATTTCTGAGGACCAATGGTCTTAGATTGACACCAGGCCCTGATTCTAGTTGTCAATAATTCGCACGTGACCGGCGTATCTTGCAGGGGCGACCTTTTCCTTATGTGATGTGGAGAAGTTTATGCTAAAATGTACCAATCTATACGCTTCGTGGCAGTTTCAAATATACGAAAGCTTAGTGATGGTAAAATATTTCCATCGAAGTCCGACAGCTCTTCGCAGTGTCAATGTCAGTGTCTAATTATTAAATGATGGTTGCTATCTCGAATCCCACTAAAGAAAGTGATGATATTAAAATATTTTTTATTTTTCCGTTCAAATGAAAATGGCGTTCGTATAACATATGAACGCCATTTTTACTTGAACGGAGAATTATTTCGTAAAAACCCACCCCTAAACTCCCTATTTGTAAAGAAGATATGAAGATCAATTTGAATTTACAATTCATGGTTAATTAATTTCATTGCGACGCATCTTCAATCTATCTGGACGTGGTAGAATGTTGTTGTCGTTTGTATGTGGTTGATTTAAATCCTCTAGAATGGTAATTTAGTGATTTATTAGGTATGATTAGTGATTAATTACGTTAACTGATTTAGAAGGTGAATTACGTGAAAAAAAAAAACTTAAATCAAAATAATTAAATAACTTAAAAGCTTTGTGAGCATAATTGTAATAGTAAAATTATAATCAATTAAATAGATGAGACCACAAAAAAGACTCGATATAAAAAGACCACAAATAAAAAGACTCGAAGAAATAAAAAGTAGTGGTCACTGTGTAATAGACACGCGGTCGTATTCCTCTGATCAGATAATCACATAAAAACTGAATTTTTAAGATTACTTACACTATAAGCTCTTATTTCATACTAAATTTCATAGATTTCACCTTAAAAAAAATATTTTGAGAGCCAAACAGACAGATAGACAAACATACATACAACAAAGTGATCCTATATGTCTTATTTTTCTATCGAGGTATGAAACTGTGAAAAATAAAACAAAATCTAGGCATTATACTTTATTGATATTTTATAAGAATTTTCAGATTGGCATATTTCCGCATAACCAAGTTCACATGAGTATGCCTCATATTTATTAGAAACGGTATTACTTGGAAGGAATGTGAACAGTATTATTACGTTATACTTTAGGGCGCTTCGATGTTTATACGGCATTTATTGATTTGATTTGTTTTAGTATATAGGTGTGGTTTCATTAACTCGACCTCGGCTGTTTATAGATGAAAGAAAGTAGCTTTTGACATTATATTTATGGATTAACTGCATAAAAATGAGTCACATTTATGTATGATTTTTATATAGTTATTATAAGTCTTTAGATCATTTTTTAGGTAACTGTTTAGTGGAATATTTATAAAATATATATATTCTGAGGTATACTTATTTAGTAATTACATGGGTTGTATACGTATATTTGTGACATATAATCTTAAAAAATAAATAAACAAAAAATAAAAAATAATCTTCTTCGGGTGCCCCTTCAATACTGAAGGTTGGCCATTAGCTTCCTAAATTCTACTCTGGTCAATGCTAGATGGAACAGATGTCCCACGGTCTTGATACCGATCCATTGTCTGATGTTACTTAGCCACGACTATTTCCTTCGTATAACGCCTTTTGCCGCCCACTTTACCCATTATAATGAGCTGGAGCAAATATACGTTAAAGTAGTACCATATTGATAGTTTTTACTGAAAAACAATTTCTATAAAATTCTGACAAAAATAAACAATTTAAAAATACATTTGCTCGTAAATTTGAACTGAAATCTTGCATATAAATCATTTAGATAGTAAACCTTTTTTCAAAGAAGATAATAAGTTACTAACTACCTTAAGAACCAACCTCTTTAACGACTTAACTATACAAGAAATGTTCAACTTATTTTCAAGTTATAAGATATGAGAAAAAACTGAACGTCGGGTTCTCTCTTAATAAAACGGAGCCTTAGACTTAGAGATTTATTTTTCCATAATCTTACCAACACTGTGTCTTTATTTCTGATAAGCATTTTCCTATCTATTTAAGACACGATGATTAAGAAGTACCTTTCAACCAATTTCAGGCCTGGTCCCACGTCAACTCTTGTACGTTTCTACTTTCATGCGCCCCAAGATAAATTACATAAACAAAACTAACAATCAAGATACATATGTATTGGTTCGCGACTGGTTTTTGTTCATTACTCCTAAAGTCGATAATAAGTATTTAAAATATATAGATTATAGTTACATTAGAATCATATAAGTAAAATAGTTATTAGACATAAGCAAGCCGTTTGTTTTTTATTATATTTATAATACTTTCTAAAAGATCAAATAAACGTCATCACAAACAAAACAAAATATGGGCAAAAATATATACACTAGATACTAAAAAATTAAACTAAAATCCCTAAAAATTACTAAGTCTTGCGTACTAATATAATTACTTGCGTACTAATATAATTACTTACTAATTAATTTACAATCTAGAGATTGGATAGATGTATGAAACAATCTAAGATTGACGTTGAAGATAGGTTATTAATATTGGGCGTTAGTATTTCTACTATTACACAACAATCTAGCTTTTAGTTACACTACTACTAAATAGTCTTAGACTCGTATATTATTACACTGCTTGGAAGAAACTCCGCATCCAAATTCTGGCGGCATTCCGTGTTCTTATCAACTCGAAAACCTTATACATATAGTAAATATGTATGATTTAATTTATTCAACTAAAATTTAGGAAAACAAAAAAATTACAAAATATATTTTATAGGTCTCTATCTGGTTTACTTATTTAAAATACTTCTTGAAGAATCGTGAAAATCAAAGAACTTATTCTTAAAGAATACTTATTGTGTCAGTCACATATGCTAATATCTCTTGGATACCGAATCAGTCTCGCGGCTGTGAATTCTGCTACGTTAAAATTTTATACGTTTGTTATATAACGCTCGGTGTCACAGGACTGAAAACTTATTTAATATTATAATATGTCCGTCTGATAGGCGGCCGAGCGCCACAAAATGCTAACAAGAGACAGATCGGGTGAACGGCGCCGGTGGGAAAGGAATTTCTTTTTTTCGTGGAATAGTTATGTCGTAGGTTAAGTTAGATTAATTTAGGTTTAATAAGATTACTGTTTTTCTAACATTGAAAGCAGTAATCTTAGATATAGTTTAGTTTTAAATTTAATTTGTTTTCAATGTAAGACTTTATTAATATAAGTTTATAGATAAAAATCGTATTTTCTTAACTTTCTAGGTGCTGTTGTCCACATCCACGTTCCTTGGTACGCAACTGCAAAATATCCCACAATACTTGGTTCTTCTTATTCACTCCGCAGAGGGTGCTAAAATAAAAAATAACAATTTTAGAATCAACTTCACCCTGCATCCCGCACAGAGCAGGCTAGACAGAGGGAACCTAGTGTTAAAGTCAAAGTCAAAGCCAGTCGCAATTACAATCACACACTTATGACTGCATCACGACTGGCCTCTAATAGTTTTATCTAAATATTTCTATTCTATAACGATAAGTTTATATAGAAAATATAAATTTATCCTTATGATAAACTTCTAAAATTAGAAAAAAACGAAAAACTTTGACATAAAACCAGATTTATACTGTATTTTTAATTTCTATAAGAGCAATATAATCAAGTAGAGTACAAGAATAAGCAAATCACTAAAGAATTTATTTTCGTATCTAAATGATGTAGTAGTAATATTTGGAATGACTAGCTAAGATAGCGTATTGAAAGCTACTAGAACGTTGTGAGGTCAAATGTAGGGAATGTTAGATAAATAAAGCCGTAATGCGATGAGAGCAAAAGTAATAGTAGTAATAGGGTTGTCGATGTGTAATAGACAAATAAATTAACTTTGATTGTTTTTTTTATGAGACCATTTTGATAAGCATTATAGAACTTAAATATACATACATTACTATATCTTTTCATTACACAAAAATATTACATATTATAATTTTGTTATGTACTAATAGTACTTTTTCCCTTAATGTGAATAAGGTTGACAAATCAAATTTCTAAGTTAACTTTAATATTTCAAGTACAGTTAAACTTACTAACAACAAAAGTAAAAAAAAAATATTTAATTTGATACAGTATTAGTTATATCACATTACTGTTACAATTCAACCCTAATCATATCTTCCACGCAGTATCACGTCTCCAGAGGAAACGAATGATGGCTACCCCCGTCGACTGCGGAACACTCGGGCGAACTGTAATTTTTCTGGCCCTGTGACGTGACTGTAAATGATGAGTCACTAAGGTTTTTTAGCTTCACGCTATTTCCTACATATAGCTGTGTAGGCAGAGGAAACCCAGTGTTAGGACACTCCGTTCCCCACTTTACGCCAATTTTTCAAGTCATTGCGTTTTACGTAGCAGATCTCAACATCAAATCAATAATTCATTTATCCGCATGGAAGTCGAATCCACAACCGTCGTCGTCGTACACGCGTCTCCAATACGACAGCCTCTTCTATTTTGTATAACTTAAAAGTGAGAGTGGCTGGTGCTTGTGTTTTATTTTCGAAGGGAGGTTTCTCAAATATTTATAAAAAGCGTGCGAGCTCATATCTAATTACTCATTGCAGAGTAAATATTTTTTTACGTTTCTATCCTTATTGTGTTATATTAAAATTCATGTAAGCTTTTTTCACTTATTTATCAGACAGGTTTTTTTTATAAAAATCTGCATAAATATATGTCTTGTTATTTGGTTACTAATACAATTAGATTTAGAATTCCATAGGCGTGACAAATAAAGTATTAAGTTGACAATGTGTTCAACTTTGACATGGCATTTGTATTAAAAATATGTATGATTCTTCCGTATGGTTAAATAACATGCAGTGTTGGAAACCGCCGTCAGACGACAGACACGAAAATAAATTAAAAACATACATGATATAAAATAATATTTTTATTTTATTTAATACTAGCTGCCCGCCCATGGCTTCGCCCGCTTAAAATACATGATAATTGATTTAATAAGCAGAATTAATTGACAACTATAATGACTTTTAATATGATTTTTTTATTACTTTAATCTGTAATATTCTAATATGATTTTTTTTTCTATAAGAATTTTTGATTGTTTCGAACTAAAAAATACGACCAATGTTGATATTTCATATTCATAAAAATATACATAAAGCTAATTATTTATTATATGTATTATATATATTTTTGTAATATTACGTTCTTTTTATCTTTTTTAAAACTCTGTTAAATGTGCTGATGTCAGTGAATAATTTAATTTACCCTTTCAGAAACAGCCTTAAATGTTAAATGATTGATTTGAAGGATTTATAATATTCTTTGTAAAATAACTAATGTTTGCATGTTAACTCCTGTACAGTTATTAAATTAGTTACATATATAATTGGCTAAATGTACAATTGGTAAATATGTAATTATTACAGAGTACACGTAGAAAGGTTGGTCTTAGGCATTTTTATATAAATTAATTTCAAACGAATGAACGAACCGAAGAATCTATCTATTTACTTGATATTTCTTTGAAGATCAAATCGTTCTTTATCTCTGTGTCTAATTAATTACGACTTAAACTTAACTGTTATGATTTATGAAGGTAATCTCCACTAACAATTCAATTTTGTTTACTTTATTATATAAAATATTGTATAATAGTGCTTCAAAAATATATATTTTTATCAACAGTCATATAACCAAGACGTTTCGAATGTCATTCTTTGGCCTAGAATCTTACCAGCGCGATTGCTGTATAACATTCGCAGGCAAACTAATGCCTTGAGTTCATTCAAATGCCGATAACTTTTTTTTTAATGAACCGATTTTGATGATTGTTTCATCTTTAATTGTTAAGTTGAGTTAAAACAAAGCTATTGGTGAAACTAAAGTTTACTAAAAACTAAACATTTAAGTAAATCAGTTCAGTACTTTCAGAAAAAAATGTGACCATACATATCGACAGATAGACTGACAGACAGACCGACAGACAGACAAGAAATTAAAAAAAATATTTTTGCTTTCTATTATTCTTTTTAAGTGTCCTTCTATCCATTTCAGTCAAAATTACTAAATGTACAGACTAAATATTTTTACTGTCTTATTATATATAGAGATAAGTTTTGTTTAATTTAATAAATCCATTTAATGAATCCAGTGTTAAAATATTCCGTTTTTCACCAAATTTTTGAGAAATTACGCGGAAAAAAGTTTGAAACCGAAGCAATTTTCCTCTTTCTCAACAATCAATGCACCACAAATCAATTAAACATCAGTGTTAAGTTCGCAATTTCAATAACAGATTAACTTAGAACAATAAACAGCATATAAAAGGTAGGACTCAGTGAGCTATTAACATCGTTTTGCGGATGAGCGGCGACAGTAATTGCCCGTCGGTCTGCGTACTATAATATATAGTCCGCGCCGAGGTAATGGAGTTCGCTCACTACTCATTCTAAGGCGTTCACCGAATAAACAACTATGTATAGTAGAACTAATGATGTGATTGAAGAAGTGATTTTATTGTTTATTTGTAATTTTCTTTAAATAATACATCGTACTAAAGATATGATAAGGTTAGTCGTAACATATCATTTACAACTTACAGAATCTCAGAATTCTCCATGCTAAAAAATAATATTTAGACGATTATTTACAAGAACTACACAGGAAAATCAAGAAGTAATTAAATATTATTATAAAAGATTGGCTTTTAACTAAACTGCTTATAATTTATATTTTCCGGTCCTCATCAGGTAAAAAGAATCAGGCAGAGGCAGCCTGGTGTTAAGACACTCCATTCACCACTTTCTACCGAATTCTGTAGGCATTGCGTGTTTAGTGGCGGAACTCAAAACAACACTTTGCGTCGACACCATAGCGAGGAAATAAAAATAATAAATAGTTTATTTCCTCCAGTGTCCCGCTTACAGTCATACGCTTGTGCCCTTGCGCCACGACAGGCCTTAATTTTTTTTTAAATAAATAAAAAATCGTTAAAGAAAGACAAAGTGATTCTTTTAACCAACAACACATAAATAAGTAAACATTATTTTAAATTCTCATCATTTTAATTCAGTGTAAGGAAAATTCATAAATTTTATATAAAAAGTTATAATCTATCGTCCCCGCCGGAGTAATTGGGTCCGCTCACTTACTTTAGAGTCTTTGTCGTAAATAACATAAATTTAACGTTCAAATTATTTATCTAAGCCTCTTACTTGAACTAGTCGATATTGAGAATAGCAATTATCTATTTATCTTATAATGGCATATAAAGTAAATGTAAACAAGTCAATTATAAACAAAAACCGATTTTTTTCTATTTAGCTTTATTCTATTTCCCTCTTGTAGGAGGGTAGGCTTAGGGAACATAGTGTTAAGACACTCCGTTCCCCATTTTCCGCCAAATTCTGGAGGCATTGCGTGTTGAGTGACGGAGCTCAACGCCGCCCTTTGGCCTCGACATAAGAGCGAAGAAATGAAAATATTAGATCGAGTAGAAATCGAACCCTCAAGCTGTCGCGTTTACAGTCACACGCTTGTACCCCTACGCCTCGACTGGCCTCGACTACTTAAACTAAATTAATGAATTCAAAAACACTTACGCCTTTAAGGCCAATCCAACGACGAATCATTCATCAAAATTGGTTCTCTGGCTTAACAGCTAGAAGAGAAAAAAAGGACAGGCGTAATTACATACATACATACGCGCTAAAAACATAACCGCCCTTTTAGGCTCACACTTGGACAAAGTCTGACTGTTAGTACGATATAGTAATAAATTATAGGTTCGTAAATATTTTCGTTTTCACGTTCTACTAAGACAAGATGTAGCCTAAAGTTCCAGCAGTCAACAAGCATTATCTAGAATTCGAGCAGTGACGAGAAAAACCTCCTACGCCTACGCAAAATAAAACAGAAGGCAAAATAAAAATATATTACTAACAAATGTTATTTCAGCTTGACGCTGTACCCCGCACATAGAGTGGTAGGTGTCGAGTGACGGAGACGACGCCGCGCTCTGCTCAGTACATTCAGAGTAAGGATATGATAATATTAAGTATTTCATTCCCCCGACTGGGAATTGAGGAGGATATTAAACAAAATCTATTAAATACGTCATTGACTATGAGAATGAGAATCAAAAATTAATGTATTATATAAATTTGACTAACAACCCCGATTTAATAAAATTTCTTACCCTCTTTTATAAGAATCCCTTTTGTTACTGACATATAAACGGAACATATTAATATGCCTTAAAAAAATGTTCTTCATCATTGTAAATTCAGATTTTTTATGCAATATTTTTTAGCTTCACGCTGTATTCCGCACACAGCACGGTAGGTAGAGTGAACCTAGGACCCTAGTGTTAAGACGCTCCGTTCCCATTCGAACACTTCCGTTCCCCACTTTCGGTCGAATTCTAGAGGCATCACGTGTTAAGTTTTTTTTTATAATTGAGTTGTTATGCACCACAGACTTTTGTTGTCCGTGCCTTTTTTGTACTTAATTGATTATTAAAAATGTTATTTTTTCTTTTTAAAATGTGAAGTGGACGTTAATATCTTGCTATCTTGAATGGTCTGCTTTTGTCAAATCCGAGGTCCTTTTGTCAAATCCGAGTTTTTGGCCGTTGATTATGTTGATTGCGGCGCAGTTAGTTGATTTCGTAATATATCTATTGCCTCCTCATCTCTATAGGAAATAGCTATTTTGATGTTGTGTTCCACAATTTATTTATATTTTAATACATCATCGTAAAAATTAGGTGGTAAACGAAGTATCGTTTTAAAGAAATATTATATATTGGACATAATCTTATTGTATATAAAATAGCTTTTTTTCTTTCCAACAAAAAATGACTCAACAAATGACGATGAACCAGCGAATAATATAGTTCTAAACGTATGACATATAAAAATAAAATAAATATAAAAATGAAATAAAACAAAATATGTTTAGTACATTTTATAAAGCAAAAAATAGAAGAATCCGGAACACTTCTATGAAATCGCAGGTTAAAAAATTCGAAATTCCAACCGTAGATACATGTATAGAATGATAATTATGGAAGAAACGAGGGCGACATATAAAGATAATACTAGAGTCTTCTTACATACTGAATGCGGGATAAAGCGTGAAGCTTATTAAAAATATTTATTTTTACATAGATTTTTATTATTTAACCTGTTTTAAAAAAATATGGATAATATATTTTTTTTAATAATTATTCTTTTTATTTTTACAAGACAAGTAAAAGGAAACGCATAAATTTAAAATTGACAGTTATTTTGTGATAATTTCATAAAAATATAATTCTACAAAATCTTTTGTTGAAAAATGTAAATTAAATCACAATGAAAATAAATATTTTCTAAAATATTTTCATGTAGTTAGTATATAAAAGTCGTATAGATACACAAAAAAAAAACATTACATTGAAATTTTAAAATGTCGTTTATTTAGTTTCAGTGCCAGAGAATGCAACAGATGTCATTCACGTCATTCTTCATTCACACGTTTGACAAAAAAGCTTTGGTTTCATAATGTATATTGGTTTTTATAACAATAAGCTTTGAATAAAACAACACGTATTTTGTGTTAGTAAATATATCTATATTAATTTCTTTTAGCTTCGCGTTGTACGACGCCATAGCAAAGTAAATGAAGATATTAAATATTGAATTTCCTTAAGTGGGAATCGAACCCACAGCCTGTCGTGTTTACAGTAAAACTTTGTGCCCCAACATCACGACTGACCTCCTAGTGGCCTCTTAATATTATAGTTCTAGTTTAAAAATAAAATAAAAAACACGCCTTTTTACACCAAGTGTTATATAATAATAACACTTGGTGTAAAATGGAGATCCAAGATGGATGGATTGGATGGAATGGATGGAATGCATGGAATGGATGGAAGGCTTGCCCACACCCACGATACCTAGGAGTTACACTAGACAGGTCTTTAACATTTAAAGCTCACTGCTTGTATACCAAACAAAAAGTATATGCAAGAAATAATCTGCTCCGGCGGCTAACGAGATCATACTGGGGGGCATCTTCGCAGGTACTTCGAACAACAGGTCTCGCTCTATCTTTCTCTGCGGGTGAATATGCGTGTCCAGTTTGGCACCGCTCCGCTCATGCGAAGGAGGTGGACATAGCACTAAATGAGACCTGTCGAATAATTACTGGTTGCCTTAAGCCCACACCTTTAAACAAAGTCTACCCTCTGGCTGGTATAGCGCCTCCTAAGGTGCGGCGTGAGGTGGCATGTTCGGTGGAAAAGTTGTGTCAGGAAAAAGATCCCCGGCACCCACTCTATGGCTACACCGCACCTCGCGCCCGCTTGAAAAGTCGCCACAGTTTTATAAAAGCTACCACAGCTTTAGATTCTGATCCGAGTCGTGCTAGGGAACGGCTATGGCAGACAAACCACCCACCACCTTCAGACTTTGTCCCTCCAAAGAGTGCTTACCCGCAGGTTACAACCTGCAATGGCCAACCTGGAAGTCACTTAATCGTTTACGGAGCCAGGTTGGCCGATGCAAGGAACATCTTGTGAAATGGGGGTACGCACTAAAAGATGAATCAACCTGCGATTGTGGCGTCAACCCACAAACGATGGCACACTTACTCTCCTGCCCTAAATGTCCATTCACCTGTTCATATGACGACCTGATCAGGGCAACAGATACCGCAGTCAACGTGGCTAAATACTGGCAAAATATGATATAAAATTCCAAGCATAGACACGAAGAAGAAGAAGAAGCGACTCCTGCCAGCCCTTACGAGGGCTGCAACATTCCATCCGCCACGTGCAACTCGCAAGAACGCACTGATAGGACGTCCCCCCTCCCCCTACAATTCGATCTAATAAAAGCGTGTTAAAAAAGTAAAATTATAAGAGAAATATATTTAAAAGTGTATTACGACTTCCTCAGTTGTACAACCTTTGAGAGCTATTAGAGCCTTATCATTAACTCTTAGCTTTATTATTTTTTAAATGTTAGAGCATTTAAAATATATAAATAAAAAATAAACTTTCCAACAAAATTACTTGTTATAAAATAATCGTGAAAGAATAGAAGAAGGATGTATTGATTTAGGAACAAAATATGTATATACTGTTCTAGACATTCTCTGCTAGGAACACAAATGAATGAGAACACAATTAATGAAGACACGGTGAACTATGTCACAATCAAAATAATATAGTAATCAAATTTTCATTTAATAAAAACAAAACCAGTGAAAAATAAATAAAAAAACACACACCAGCGAAGTCGATCTGCCAAGATATGTGCTCTACTGGCACGCTCGGAACGCCATAATCAAAGAACAATACTATACCACTTACTACCAAAATAGTAAAACAAATTTTCATTTAATAAAAACAAAGCCAGTGAAAAAGTAAATAAAACAACACACACCAGCGAAGTCGATCTGCCAAACTATCAGACAGAATTCAGTTCCAGCAAGGAAATGTTTCGAAGCACAATAACGTACTTGCGCTAACTGTAAGCGGATCATGAGAGATTCTAAAGTAGGCAGCTTTGAAACTCACAAGAAAAGCAATATCCATTATCGTGCCGTGCTTTGTGGGCCGACGCGACCGCCCGTTGTCGGCCCGCGTCGTCTGGTCGCGCCGATACAAAGGACCGAGCCTCTGCCGCAAATAAACATCAAATATCATGAAAACACTCAACTATTAGTCCTAGACCATATTTACATAGAACTGCACTTTCGGTTATTACAGTTTTTTCCTATAAATCCATATATTTGAGCGTACAAGTATATACCTTTACACGATCTCAGTTTTACGGTAATATAAAAAGTAAAAATGGAAATGAAAATGAATTAATAGAATGCCAGCAAAAAAACTGTATAAAAAAACCTTCGAATTATAGGCTGTGTGTGTGTTGTGTTAAGGAAGAGTATATTATAAATATATTTCAGTTTTAAAGTATATTATACAAAAATATGACTTAAAATAAAGATACACAAAACTCATTAATATTTAAGTAACACACTTTAAAAAAATACTCAATACTAAAATTAAATCAATTTTCTAATAAATATTGACTTATACTGAACTATTTGAATCTATCCTTGACCTTTTTAATATCTGAGAAAGAATAAAAGCCAAATGTTAATAGAATTATTCGTACTAAAATGAAATCTCAATAAATATAAAATAAAATCCATTCATTAAAAAAATATTCCTGCCATGTTTATATTCACAGCTTATTCCAATTTGGTCTACCATAAAACAAACATTGCGTTAACATCAATCAAAGTCTTTAGTGAAATAACACAAAAATAATTTCATATATAAATGTTGTATTTGTAAAACTTAACGTTTTAAAAAATTAAACATTATTGATTAAATGTATTATATTTCTTTTTCACTTTATGAGATTTTTTAGGTCTTGTATTAAAACTTCTGTTAATCACCGATCTGTAAAATAAATAAGTAATGTTCCACGTGTACGGCGATTTTAAGAAAATATACACGCATTGAACAAAGATTTTTTTTTAGGTTGACGCTATACATACATGACAGAGTAGGCTGATGGGACGTGGGTTAAAACTCTTTGTTTCCCATCAAAGCATTTCCGTTTCCCATTTTCCACCGAATTCTTGTGGCATTGAGTGGCGGAATTGGCGGATTGCCTTGTTACTAGAGTGAGGAAATGAAAATATAAAATGTTTTATTTATGCAAGTGGGAATGTGGGAATGTAGCCCACAACCGTCGCGTTTACAGTCGCACGCTTGTGCTTTTGCGCCACAACGGCTCCACAACATGTAGATTTAATATTATCGTGTACTGAATATAATGTTAGCTATAATGTTAGCTATAGAATAAGTTACTTATAATGTAGTAATAGGTGTCACTGTAATTACGAGTACGTCATTTGATATTGTTTCCATTATCGATTGTATTAAGTGGCGGTAGTGTGCTGCGTCTTTTCCGGTGGATTTCCAATATAAGCACAAACGACACGGCACTCAATGTTCATTACGTTCTAAGATATTGTCAAGACAACTTGTCATTATAATTCATAATTAAATATTGTGACTACGAGAGTATATGTGTATATAACAAGTGTAAATAAATTTATTGTAAAAGCTGAATTTTGTGTCTGATTTGTTGGTTTGTCCGACAATAATAAAATTAAATAATATTATACTTAATCCAAAAACGGCACAAATATAATATAAAAGTTTAGTTTAGCTAAATATTAAATTACAAAATAGATAAAAAATATTTTGCATTAGTCTCTCTACTTAGATATTCCGCGCGCGGGCAACATTCACTCTAAATAAACTAAACATCTTCAACGTTGCACATACGTCTGTATCAAGTTAACGACAAATAACTAACATTTCAGTAAACAATGCCCCGTATTAGTGTTCTACTTAGATACTCGATAAATTCTAAGTAAACCTGAATACGCTAGGATGCGTCGCAGGAATTTCTGGAATAGCTAGATACTGAAAATCTTCTGTTCACGTTTATTACCAAGTGTTTTTGTATGCTTAAAATAACTTAAGAAAAGTAAAAAAATATAACATTACCAGATAATCTTAAGATATTTTACTAAATCAATGAATTATTTTCGAAGATTGTTAAATCGAAACACCCTCGACTACAAATATTGGAAATACAACTAATGTTGTACGTTGTCGCTATTAGGCGCCTCGTACTATAATACTTCCTATAGATGTTATTTAAGAAGCAGAATAATTTTAAAATTTGTTATAAGGAAGTTTACAGAAACGAACGAAGAAAAACGAGAAGTAGTATCTGTTCGTTTTTCTTTGAAGGAAGAAGTGGCATTAATATCGGCAGTTGTCAGGGTCTACGTTGCTGTTAAAGTAACTCCTCGGTGGTTAGACCATTGGCTCTCAGGTCATGCATCACGATATCCAAACAATGATTCCTTTGGCATCCAAGAGGTTCCCACTCTAGGAACAGACATAGCAAGGCACTTGCATTTTGTATAGTTCCTAAGCCAGCGCGCAGTTTGGCCATACATTCTCAGGCAACGCTCTTAAACGTTCGTCTTCTTCTTAAAACTACTTCTCGTTCTTTCAAGTTTATTAATTTTCTAATAAGCATGTTACAACTAAATGTAATTTAAATAACTTTAAAATTAAAATATAAAAAAAATTGACAAAACTTCGTCAGTGTATTTTAGCTTTAGTAATTTTTGCATTATTATAGGCAGAAAGCTCCGAGCATATCATTTCATGAGGTATCCTAGTGACCGACGGACAGACAGACAGCGAAATCTTGGTAATAAATATATTATTTGGCATGCAAAATATAATGCTTCATATTTGTAATATACCTACTTATGTTTTTACTTATAATCTTCTGTTATAATAATATGCAAGAAGTAATTAATAAGAATTTTTAACAAAAACAACTTGCTGTAAAATGTATCTTATTTATTTTTCAATATACTTATTAACATGTTTTAAAAAGTCGCTCCCACTGTGCGTGACGGCAAACCCTCATAAGATATTACACCCTCTCATCCGAAGACTGCAAATATTTACGTATCAAATAACACACACAGCACGCGCCGGCTAACATTTCAGTAAACAATGCCCCGTATTAGTGTTCTACTTAGATACTCGATAAATTCTAAGTAAACCTGAATACGCTAGGATGCGTCGCTTAAACAACCACACCTGTAAAGTTTATTTCGTTATAGAAGTTGCACTTTAATTAAAACGTGTTTGAATAGCAGGAATTTCTGGAATAGCTAGATACTGAAAATCTTCTGTTCACGTTTTTGTGTCCAAGTGTTTTTGTATGCTTAAAA
Source organism: Heliconius hermathena (assembly GCA_013403705.1). Taxonomy (NCBI): domain Eukaryota; kingdom Metazoa; phylum Arthropoda; class Insecta; order Lepidoptera; family Nymphalidae; genus Heliconius; species Heliconius hermathena. Next base: position 169,923 of record JAAIXJ010000403.1, on the reverse strand, counting down.
TAAATTAAGAAAAGTAAAAAAATATAACATTACCAGATAATCTTAAGATATTTTACTAAATCAATGAATTATTTTCGAAGACTGTCAAATCGTTAGTGTAAGAATAAGGGGGCGAAGCCATTATTATTAATTTAATTTTGAGAAATAGTAAATTACAAAATTCCTATAGGAAGTTGGTAAACTGTATTAAACCGCAGCTCAGCTACTTATAGTTTAGTAAAATCCAATTCTAAGTTTTGTTTTAATCAGAAATAGGAGACGAAAATATTTTAAAAAAAATATAAATATCAATAAACCACCCACAACTGTAGCATTTAGAGAACCCACTTCCTATCTTCGAAAAAATAACGATATCAATTTTACGCCATTTTTTAGAAAATTAAATTCTCATTAAAGAATAAATATAATTAAATAAGAAAATTATATCTTAAGGCTAACGTTAACCCAATTTACCGTTATTATTACAAGTACAGCTCCGGCTAGTTAGTAATTGGTACAAGAACCTCTCCAAGTCCTAACTAATACCAGTAGTTTAATAATGTATTATGGATTATTTTCTGGGAATACGAGAACACATATTGAGTTATTATCTGTTTTTCGTATGCAAAAATACTTACATTAATAGTATTATATTAAGGATTTTCCTTGTACTTGTTGAAGCTACATTTTCTAAAAAAATTAAACCTCGAATTTGTTTTTCAAAATTCCATTACTCTTTTAAAACAGCACAATACTTGAACCAAAGAGTGTTACATCCATTCTTTTTATGATAATTGTCTTAATTAAAAGGCAAGCAGAAAACACGCTTATTGCAAAAGGACTGCAGAAATATATCATCCCCCGTTTCTCCTTCTCATCTTCCATGAGAACTAAATATGTATACACAGTCAAAATTGGCTTCACGCTGTATCCCACACACAACAAGTTAGGGAACCTAATGTTAAGACACTCCGCTCTCAACTTTCCGTCGAATTTTGGAGGCATTGCGTGTTGAGTGATTGAGCGTAACGCCCCGATTTGTCTCGACACCAGTAAAGGAAAGAAATGAAAATATAAATTTAAATAAACATGTCATTTTCTCGGGTGGAAACCGAACCCACAACCAGTCGCGTTTACAGTCACCTTTGTGCCCTTGCAATGACTGGCCTCAATCGTGGCACAGTCAGGTGTAAACATAGTCGGTCGTCAATTTTTTTTTAACATTTTTAAAGCGTGAACAGAATATGATTACTAAAAGAGCTCGGCTCTCTAAGTGCCCTTTATTTCGTTCATTTTACATCTACTTTACAAAAATATTCGATGTAACTTTCACCCAGCAGGCAATAATACGGGGATAATGAAATATCAACAGTAATGTATACTGTATACCTTCACAGCAATTTCTTTTTAATTAACGTTCTACCATTACAATTTGTTTAATTCAAATTGCAATTTGTTTGACTTACGCACGCTTATTGCGAGCTGAGTAGGTTTAATGTGCTTGCTATAATAGAATAAGTTATTATAGAATTAAATCAGCTTTATGCTGTATCCCGCATGTAGCAGGGTAGGCAGAGAGAAGCTAGTGTTAAGACACTCCGCTCCCCTTTCCGCCGAAGGCACCAGTCGACGCCCGAATGAAAAAATGAAAATATTAAATATTTCATTTCCACTAGTGAGAATTACCCACACTCTGTCGAACTAACAGTCACACGCTTGTGCTGCGCCAAGGTTGGCGCTTTTACGTTTACGTTTTACTAAAAAATGCAAAACACCAAACATTTAACGTAACAGGAGATAAACACACTCCATACGTACATAACTTACGTATGCTCGAGATCGTTTATTTTAATTCTATAATGCATGTAGATGTTTATTTTAAATTTCTCTTTTCTTACTAAAAAGTAGAAACTTGGTTATCCTATCTATATCTTGGTTTATAATATAGAAACATTTTCGTTTCCTCACTCTGGTAACGAAGCAAATCGCAGCGTTAACTTCCGCTCTTCAACATGCGATATCTCCAGAATTCGGCGGTATATGGTGCCCCGAAATGTATTAATGAGAAAGGAGTATATTAACAGTAGTGTCCCAGGTTCTCTCTATCTACTTTGAGTACTTTGCGTAACGACGTTGCGTATCTAGAGTTAATATATAATAGTTTCACGCGCCCAACGATTTTATTATTTGTCTGATCAATACCCCAGATCGATGAGAAGATTGGTGTGATCTGGTAGCTAGGACTTACTGAATTATTTTTTAGCTTTTAGTACATTTCCTACATTATTTTTATTGTAATAAAACCGTTTAACATAAAAATATTTTTTTATTTAATTTATTTTCAAGTTTTTAGGTTTGTTGCTAGATGATACTACAATGAGCTCTTTTCTACTAATCAAGCTCTTTCATTAGACACCTATATTGAGGTAGTTGTATAAAATATATAATCCGCCATTTTACCGCGGCGGCCATCTTGAATTTTATTTTTTATAGTGAGCTCTATTCTGCCAATAAAGCCCTTTCATTTTATACCCATAAAGAGGTTGTTGTGAAGTAATATGTAATCCGCCATTTTGTATCGGCGGCCATTTTGGATGTACAGGCATAATTTTTTTTATTGTATTGTCACCAGAATCAAAGGCGTATACCAAATTTCAGATCAATCGGTTAACGGGAAGAGGGTTAAATTTCAATTACTAAATTTGACCCAAACAAACAAACGGAGTAAGCTAAATCAAACCGTTTAAAAATGAAAATATTGTATATTTGGATAAGCACACTTGTGCATAATTCCATGCAAATCAGAGTGCATGCAGAGTACATGCATCAAGTAATTCAAAGTTAAATGAAACTGATAAACGAATCCTACAAAATAAAATATATAGAAAAAATAAAAAAAATATAGAAAAATATAGAAAAAATAATAAAATTATACTTATTTAATTGATCTATTGTACAACTAAAAGCATTTTTATTTACACCTCACTATAAAATAAACCCGCTTTTAATGTCGGTAACGAACGATTAACTACAAAACGACTCTACTAAAGTGCCCGTTTAAATGTGCTGTAAGAGAATGAGCCTTGTTTGAACTAATTAAGTTTGTGTTGCATTTAGTTTAATTTTTTTTATTTAAGAATTGATGGTAAAAACCATTTTAAATGAGGACATCGTGCTCAGTGGCACAAGCTTGCGACTGTAAAAGCGACAGGTTGTCGGTCCGAATCCCGATCGAGAAAAGGAAATATTTGATATTTTCAATTCTCTGCTCTGGTAGCGAGGCAAAGCCCGCCGTCGAGATCCTCCACTCAACACGCAATACATCCACAATTCGACGGAAAGTGGGGAGGGGTGTCGTAAAACTAGTTCCCTCTGCCTACCCTGCTACGTGTGGGATATAGCGACAAGCAGAAAAAAATAATAAAATCTTTGTACCTTCCCTACTTTTGGCGAGAAACAGAATGAAGCTCAAAATATCCAAGCTAAGTCGGGAGTATAAAATGAATACATCGCTTATGCCCCATTCCACTTTACCGGTAAACCATTAAGCGTTACCTCTACTCAATACCACAATGTGTTCATCTAGTGGCTAAGTCAACCCAACCTTTATCTATCAAAGTGTTCGGAAAAGAAATCTTTTAGAAATTATATATTTCTACGCATTTCTTTACGTATTACGTATGGTATATTAAAGGCAGAAGGAACTTAGTGTTGAGACACTCTGTTTTCCCTTTTCCCCAAATGTTCAAGACTTTGTTGAGTGGTGAAAATCTGGCTTCAATAATTGGATAAGTTTATTATTAATATGGCTGTACACGCGTTTTAAAATAAATATATAAAGCGTAATAAAAACCTAAATATGCAAAACTTTTATTTAATCTGAGTAAAGGAGCCCGTTAAGTTGTTTCAGACCATTTATTTTGTGCAACCACATTAAGTAAACAGCAGTTTTCCTGAAATTCTCTTTTCCACTTTAACTTTGTTCATATTACATAATTAGGTATGGTGATAAAGAGCCTGAGCGAAATAAAATAATAAAATACCATTATTGTATATATAAAAGAAATTTAAAAACATAATTATTATTATTTGTGACTAGCGGCAGGTTGTGAGTTCGATTTCCACTTTAGTCCGATTTTCATTTCCCTTTCAATGATGTAAAGCGTAGCGTTGAGTTTTGCCACTCAACGCAATGCCACTTGAATTCGGCGGAGAGTTCGGCGACCTTACCAAGCCTACCCTGCAAGAAGCGGAATACAAAGTGAAACTAATACAAAAATTAGACAAAGTGTGGCTGTAAAAATCGACTGGTTGTGGGTTCGATCCGCATTCGAGGAAAAGAAATATTCATTTACATTTATATTTCCATTTCTTCGCTTTGGTGTCGAGGCAAAGCGCGGCGTTGAGTTCCGGCACTCAACACGCAATGCCTTCAGAACTCGGCGGAAAGTGAACGGGAATGGAGTGTCTTAACACTAGGTTCACCCTGCCTACCTTGCTATATACGGGATACAGCGTGAGGCTGATTATTAGGACCAAGCATCTTCTTAAAATTAGATTGTATTATTGAAATTTTATTTGGAATGGTACGTTACTAGAAATTATTATTTTATTTTAATCAGTAACAAATATTTAAATTACTTGTTTATTAGCCCAGTGAAATTTTCAAATTATTTTTTTTGAGGGGGAAAGGTGGAAAGAAATGAGCGTAATGCCGCCTGGGCGGTCAGTCCAACCGGGTGAGACCCTCGGTTGCCCGTAGGGGGGGCCAGCGTAGACGATCAGCGACCAAGGCGGCAGTTCAGGAATCAGGAGGGGATGTTAGGGTTTTTTTTATTTATTAAAAAAAAAAAGCGCGACGAGTCTGAGGTGGTGGTGGTCCGAGGCGTCGGCGCGGCTAAGCGGCCGACGTGCTCTTCCAGGCTCTCAGAGGTCTCGGTGCAGGGTGGCATTCCTCACGAACCGAGGTGCCTGGGGGATGCGTCTGAGCGCGATGCACCACCTGGAGAATCTCCCGTTAGTTCGGGCTGGCCAGCACGTACGAGGCCGGGGCAGCTTATACCAGGTGAGGACGAATGTGGATCTTGTACAGCGAGATCTTGACCAGCAAGTTTAAGTATTTATATTTAAACATCTTAATATCTCTAATTGATAAAAGAAAAAATTAAAGATACGTTCGTTCAGTTACTTGTGCTTTTACAAGTAACTGAACGAACGTATCTCTTTGAAAAATAGTAATACAATAAAAATATTAACGCAAAAAGGCTAAAAAATATTTAAAAAATGCAATTTCATTATAATACTTTGTAAGGAATTTCTGCGAAAAGAAATAAACCCAGAGGTTGTTTGAAGTAAATATTATTGTAAAGTAATCAAAATCCTCTTATTCTAAGCCTTTTATATAAAACACGTATGAATGAACGTGACATGAAATAAAATTTCTTACGCGGGTTGTACTCATTATGTAAATTGCTTTAACGATGTTCACATTATCGTCACTAAATTGCAGTTATAAACTTTCTCCGTGTTGCCAACTTACTACTGTTACTTACTACTCCGTGTTGACAGCGCCGTGGCGCAGGGGCACAAGGGTGTGATTGTAAAGCGATGGTTGTGGATTCAATCCCCACTCGAGGGAATAAATTATTATTTATGAATATTTTCATTTTTTCACTCTGGCACCAAGGCAAAAAGAATGGCGTTGAGTTCCGCCACTCAACACGCAATGCCTCGAAAAAGGCGGAAAGTGGGGAACGGAGTGACTTAACACTGAGTTCCGTCTGCCTAGCCTGCTATATGCGCAATACAGCCGTAAAGCTGATTTAATTTAATTTAATTTTGTAATGATGATTAAATGGTAATTGGTGATCAACATTTTGATACATTATATTCAATAACGTATGGTAGGGCAGTGTTTCATTATTAGTCCTTAGTTCAAACGTAAAGGTCGTGATATATATTTTTTTGCTCCTATTATTTTGAGGTCTTATTTGTTATTGTGTGGGTTCAATGCCTACTTGAGGAAGTTAAATATATTTTTGTTTCCTCGCTCTGGTAACGAAATGACTCGAGAATTCGGCGGAAAGTAGGATACTGAAATGGGAACGGAGATGTGAACACTAGGTTCCCAGGTTCCTTCTGCCTACCACGCTACGCGCGGGATGCCGAGTGAAGCTGAAAAAAACTACTATAATTTTAAATATATTAATACTAATATAACAGTATAGTTTAAAATTCTAAAATATTTTTCACAGATCACTACCTATAACGATATCAACTTTCAAAGCAATAATGTTACTATATACAATTACAACAGCTACAAGCATTTTTAACGTTTTTAAAGAGTTAATCCACACTTAGGAAAGAGAAATATTTATTATATTTAGAAAACGTATAAAAATTTGAACTTAGCGGGACTCGAACCCGCGCCACATCAAGCTATGCTACGCTACGCTACGAAATTTTATTAGAATTACCGACGGCTTGAGTGTAGCTCAGGGTTAATTAAACGTTTATTTCGAATTATCTCTACGGTGAATACGTCGTTAAATACTTACTTGAAATTATATGTACTAATGTTATATTCTCTATGATATATTCAAAGAGATTTAAGTGTAATAATTCATATTTACATATTTAAAAATAGCTTTGTGAGGTTTTCTGTATTTATTTAAAACATCTGACAAATGTTCTTAGGCGTCGTGGCATAGAGTCTGACTATAAATGCGACGGTTGAGTATTCGATTTGCACTTGGGGTAAGGAATTATTTTCATCTCCTCGCTCTGGTAGCAACGTTGAGTTCCATCATTCAATCTCTCGCAAATTTCAAACGGAGTGTCTTAACACTAAGTTCCCATGATACCTTGCTATATTATGCGGGATACAGCGTAAAAAAAATACGTACATTACGTATTATACTATTTTGACATTGGTTTTATAGTTCAATTAGCATCGAAAACTTCCACGATACCTACTTAAAAATTATCTAAAATATTGAATATTTAGTTTATAGTATACTTTATTTTAAAGAGAAAATAAATCATAATAATTTTTTTATATGTTTTTTTGTTGCTTCAGCCGCTATATGATCTCAGTTGTTATAACCGCACGACGCCGGTGGAGACAGTTGGCATGTGGGGTATATCTAGGGTGTATTTAGAAATACTATTATATAAAAATACTTATCATTTTTAATTAATATATTAATTTCAAATAAGTTGTGGATAAATGAAACTTTGTTTTTTTTTTCAGCAGGGTAGGCAGAGGGCTTAATATTAAGACACCCCGTTTTCCATTTTCCGTCAAATTCTTAAGACATACTTAAATATATAAGACATTGCTTGTCGGTGGCGGCACTCAGGGCTGACCTTCATTACTAAAGCAAAAAAATTAAAAATATTCAATATTTCGTTCTTCTGAGTGGAAATCGAACCACCACGGCGGCCCACATAAAACATAACAATATTTTATCAAGCCGCTAGATAAAATAATTAACAATGAATTAATTATTTCCAAGAAGAGTCCAAGAGTGTCACTTCTACAGTGGTGCACGCTCGCGATACACTTGAAGGTTGTTGCGTGAGTTTTATTAAAATAATAAACCCTGTGTCAAACACACCCGCACCACCCGCCGCGCACTCAACACTGTAAAACCGTATTTTATGCTAAACAGTTACTTTCGTTATGGCGTCAGCGAAACTCTTATATAAGAGATAAATTAAATATATGGAAAACGTTAGTAATTTGTTTCTTTGTATTTATGTATATTAAAAAAAATAAGAAAGTTTTCTAATAAGAAAGTTTATACTAAAAACTGTTTAAGGTCCATTTCCATTTATTTGTTTAATGTTTAATCTTGATGTGATTTTAAAAATCTATTTAAAATGATTAATCATTGCCAATATAAATATACTATTGTTGATACATTTTTTAGCTTCACGCTGTATCCCGTACGTTACTATGTACGGGATGGGCTGAGGGAACCAAGGACATACTTTTACTATTCACATTAAGTGGAACTCTGCGCCCCGCTTTAACTCGTTTAATGGAAATATTAAATAAGTCATTCCCTCGAGTGCAAATCGATCCCACAACCGTCGTCTTTACACGATAGTCGATACATGCTCTATACTATTATATAAATACTGTGAGTGTATATAATATACTCAATGCAAAATGTTTATCAAATATTTTTACAAATTTGATATTATACGCACATTCAGCAATCATCATCATCATCATTATATTATTTCATATAGATAGTATTATAAATAACGAAACGTTTTGTGCGTACAATTTAAACTATAAATAGTATTTATTTGTACTTTGTACATCGCATTGGTCGTTAAGATAAAACACGATGACCCTCGTATATCATATCGTGATAACATTGTATTAAAGCTGCTGAAACCACATACCATCGTGGAAAACTCTATATTAATTCAGCAATAAAGGGAAAATACGTTCGAAGTTCCTAATTTAGAATGAAAGGTTAGTACAATAATGTCGATTTAATATTATTTGTGGAACGAAATACAAAATAAGAGTTTACGACGTTTGGTTGAGTTAAGGTTAGGTTAGATTCTTCGATTATGGTTGAGTTAAGTGCAGAATGAAGAAGGGTAGTTAAAGAGAAACTAGTGTCAAGACACTGTGTTTTCCGTTTCTCGTCTGAATTCGCGATAATGAGTGGCAGAACTTTAAACAATTAAAGTTATTAATTTCTCCGTAATGTATACTTTTAAACTTTTTTTCGCTTCACGCTGTATCCAGCATACAGCAGCGCAGAGAGAACATAGTGTTAAGACACTCCATTCTCCAATTTTTGCTGTATGTGTGCTGTATGTATTTCTAATGTTCTCTTTTCTGGAAGCATTGCGCGGCATTTAAACGATTGTTTGAGATAAAAAAATTGAGCATTAAACTGTTTTAGCATTCGCCTGTTTAGCTGTTTTTCTTTTAATTGTTTTTAGAGTTACGTAAAAGGGACTTTTAAAATAGCCATTTATTTCAAAATGATTAGGTGTACACAGTTATAAGTTGATAGGTAAATATATTCCGGAAATCAATTTACAATTTTTATAGTAAAAAATGTGGTGAGTTGCGCGGCATATACTTAACTGATACTTTTTTTTTCATGAAATCTATGTATGTACTAATAAAAGACGTAGTGCCTGTACTCCACACGTCGATAGATAGATCTTAAATTACTTTAAGTTCCTAAAATTATTTTCTCTGAAAATCAACCATTTCAAGTATAGACATTTTTAAAGTCGTTACATGAGGGCATTCTTACTTACTTACTTACTTACTTAAAGTATTTTGCTAACAAAAATGATAAGTAGTGTTTTGACTACATTGAATATCTGTAGATTAGAGAATCTATGCTTACGGAGCCTTTTATGAGGGAGTGTAACTCGCAAATTTCAGTTGTAGGTTCGATTACTATCTGTGGCAATAAACTAATTCATATTTTCATTTTCTCTCTCAACAATTTGGCGGAAAGTCTTCACAATTTTTTTTATGGAAATAGACATGGCAAATGAACGTACGGGTCACCTGATGATGAAGTGATCAATGCCGCCCTTGACGCCGTGCAACACCAGAGGAGCTACAGATGCGTTGCCTTTAAGGTGGAGATAGACGCGCTTTTTGAAGGTACCCATGTCGTATCGACCTGGAAATACGCTAGGTAGGCAATGGCCTGTGGAAAGCGTCAGTTGTGTGGCGCGTCGAAGGAAGCTCCTAGGAAGGAAGTAGTGGAGTGCACGTATCCAGATGGTGTGTATGAGTGTCTTCACACTAAAGGCGCAGGAGCACAACACTTATGACTGTAAACGCAACAGGTTGTAGAGCGCGAGATGCGTCAAAAGAGAGAAAGTAATATAAAATATTAATGCCTTACCTATGTAATTAGAGATAAACAAAACTATTCTAAATATAAAATTACACAATACATATTTTAAACTAAATATTTGGATCATTGTACTAATAAACATATGAAAAAAATACAACTTTTACAGTATATTTTTGATAGTGAAACACAACGCCACTACGAGCTCACACAAGGCACTCGTAGCGTAGAGCAGCTTGCGTAGCGTCAATTATGTAGCGCACGGAGCATCAAACACGAGTAAACAAAGCGGAAACACTTCAACAATGTATGTATCTGAAATGTTACACCGTCATAACACAGGAGTTAAAATGTAATTGTCAAATATTGAAGCCAGTCGTGGCGCAGAGGCACAAGCGTGCGACTGTAAACGCTACAGGTTGTAGATTTGATTCTTACTCGAGGAAATGACATTTAAGATTTTCATTTTGTCGAGTTCCACCAATCGATACGCAATGCTCCCAGAATTCAGTGGAAAGTGAGGAACGGAAGTGCTTTAATGGAAACGGAGCGTCTTAACACTAAGTTCCTAAATTTCCTCTGCCTACCTTGCTATAAAAAAAATATTTAGAATCAATAGATACAAGTTTGCATACTCTGATTATATACATGACACTTCTAAGTTTCTGAAGTTACTTAGACTGCTAGTACGGCGGGATACATGGAAATCATTAAAGTGTTCAATATAGCCTTTCCTCCATAAAAGGACTATAATATCAAATTAAACAAAATTCTTTATTTACTTTGCGTAAGATGAGTAAGGAATAATAAGAATAGTTTCTCTTATGTCGAATATTATTAAATAATAGATAATAACGATTAAAGAATAATAATATAATGGGAAAGGAGTTCTATTTTAAAATCATTCATATTTTGCCGTATAAATTCAAAAAAAAAAATTAAATCCTTTTGTGAATGTTTTGATGGCACTCGTTATGAACATTTGAAACCCAACCTTATTACTGAGGAAAAATTCTTCAAGTGTCTCCGCGATTAAAGAGATAAATTAAGCCACTTTAGTTCGAGACGTCTTGAAGCTCTGCAGACGTTTAATTTAAATTAAGTCAAATTTACATTATCTATTTACAAATACAGGTAATTAGTTACAAAAAAGTTGATTACGTCGGTTGAGATTTAGCCAAATCATCAACACGCTAATTGAAAAAAAAAACAATAAATATAATTTTAAAAAATAATCAAATTGACGCCGTCGTAGCGCAGACACGCAAGAGTGTGACTGTAACGCGACCGTTGTGGGTTCGAGCCCCACTCGAAGGAATGAATTATTATTTCTTAATATTTTTATTTTTTCCTTTCCACTACTCAACACGCATAATACGTGAAGAATGAAGTGTCTTAACACTAAGTTCTCTGTGCCTACCCTGCTGTATGCGTAATACAGCTTGAAGTTGATAAGTATAATAAACATAAAAAAATTGTTACATTTTATTATTTATAAAATGTATAATATTCCTTTACCAAATCTACTAAAGTAATATGATACCAGGTCAACTGATTAGAGTAAATGATTCAATTCTAAGTAACAGTTTTCATATAAACTGTCATACATTTATATATCGATATAAATCTTTCATTCTCAACAATCACAATTTGCGGAAAATCTTTTATAGAATATATGAAGAACTGACAGATGGTATGGCTATCTATAATAAATCGTGGCATCTAAAAATATAAGTAACGTACAATATTACAACCGAGGCCGTCGTGACGCAGAGGCACAGGGGTGTGACTGTAACGTGGGTGTTGTGGGTTCGATCCTCTCTCGGTGAATAAACTATTATTTATTAATATTTTTATTTCTTCATTCTGGTACCTAAACTGTCATACATTTATATATCGATATAAATCTTTCATTAACGCAAAATAGCCCGACATTGCGTTCCGCCGGTCGGCCGAAAAATTTGGCGGGAAGCGGAGAGGAAGTGTCTTAACACTAGATTTCTCTGTCTACCCTGCTATATGCGGGATACAGCGTGAAGCTGATTATTAATATTACCACCATATAAAGTCTGAAAATACGATCAGGTAGATATAACTTCATTATGCGAACATAACATTGTTTCCAGCCATTATGTTGTGTCCTGATAAATGTTATAAGAAGACCTTCGGCCCTGCGTGGGCAATTTTGTATCTGATCAAAGCAAATGTAATAACTGCCCAAATATGGAGGAACAATAGAAGGTAAATTGGTTTCTAGGGGGAGTTGAAACTCAATTGTTAAAAGGATTGACCGGATTTATCTGCAATGTAGAGTTTTATTCACGTTCGTATATCATGTATGTAGAGAGAATCTGAGAATCAGCTTCACGCTGTATCCCCCACACAGCAGGGCAGGCAGAGGGAACCTAGTGTAAGACACTCCGTTCCCCACTTTCTGCCGAATTCTGGAGGCATTGCGTGTTAAGTGGCAGCACTCAACGCCGAGCTTTGCCTCGATACCAGAGCNCCAGAGCGAAGAAATGAAAAATATAAATTTAAGTAAATATTTCATCTCCTCGAGTGGAGATCGAACCCACAACCAGTCGCTTTTACAGTCACACTTTGTGCCGCTGCGCCACGACTGGCCTCAAGAATCTGAGTACGTAGTATTAAAACACTCCGTTCTCATTATGATACTTCCGTTCTCCACTTTCCACCTAATTTTGGAGGCATTGCATGCATATTGTAAATAGTGGAACTTAACGCCGCGCTTTGCCTCGTTACCAGAGCGATGAAATGAAAGTAATAAATATTTTATTTCCTGGAGTGTGAATCAAACCCACAACCTGTCGCGTTTGCAGTCGCACCTTTATGCATCTGCCCCATGATTCGCCTATGACCAAAAAATAAAAATATTTCATTTTTATTTATTTCATAACCCGTTTTTTCAAACTTTATATATAAAAAAAAAAACAATAAATTCACTATAGTTCTCGTTCTAATTGCATTCTAGGACAGTAAATCAATACACCACCAGAAAGCACATATTATATCGAATAGGGTACAACACAGTTCGCCTTGTGTTTTAGCGATTGACAAATAGTGCCGACAACATTCAGAAGAGTGGAGTTTTCAGTATTGTGCTTATTACCTATACAATATTTTTGTGTGTGTACTTATTGATTTTTTTTACTAATAATTTTATTACTGATTTTTTCCTTTATATGAAAGTTTAGTTTAGATTTAGAATGTTGAATTTTTCTGTGCTTCAAGGGACCGTAGACCGTTAATATTTGTTAATAATTTCAGCTTGATAACTCCAGCGTGGAAGTAGGTTAAATGGTCTTGATTTGAGTGTCCACTTCTATCGAAACCACCTAAGTTGCTTGAATAATTCACAACTAGCTAGATACGGTTAAATTGTGTTATAATTGAGGAGGATTCCGTACTTTAAAAACTAATTAATAGTTTTAAAAACAGTAGAAAAACAGGCTTTTATAAAAGTTACCTCTAATTCTGGGCAGAAATGCCCGAGAAACTTCAGCCCAGAAATAAAGACAACTCGAACGATCTATAATTTATTTTTGGCTTTTACGTGCAATTATAAAAGCGTATTTTCCTAGTGATTTTTAGAATTTTAATTTATTTAACACTTTTTAGTCAATAAATACGATATTCCATCATGGACGGCCAGTTCCTGTCATCCAGCTTCATCATGAGACCTTGAAATCTAATCGCAGTCAAAGTTCATTAAAAGACTTTTAACTCGGTTATGATACGATGTTCCATCAAAAAGTTCCAGTTCCTATCTTCTGGCTCCATCGTCAGATCAATTCAACAGTACCATATTAGTATATTATAATCAAAATTACATACCAATTTTCATGACGCTACGATCCTTGAAAGATCATTAAATTAGTTACCTTAGATACGAATCGAATGAACCCAAGCTCGATATGTTTACTAATAGGCAGTCCAAGGTTCAATCAAACACCTTCCAGTCCATAGTCAGAAATGAATAGAATATGTTAAGAGAAATCGAATGTGCCCAACTCGACATGCTTTCTAGTAGGCAGTCCCAGGTTCCATCAGCCACCTTCCAGTTGTATCATCAGACCAGCTCGATAGTACCATAATATTATATTACATCATAATATTGTATTGTCATCTATTCTTAATATAATTGCCAAGTTTCGTGATGATATAACAACAAAAAATGCGTGTAATTCCTATTCTTAGATTCCATTATATAGTTTCTTACGTATTCCCTAACCTAACCTAATAAAAGCGTGTTAAAAACGGAACTCTTATAGGATCACTTTTTGTACGGCTGTCAAGATCTTTTATCTCAATATTCCGTGAACATATCAAGCTGAAATGAAAACTAAATATTCTAATTTTTGCTCCTTTGGGGCATAGAAAGTATCAGGTTTCTAAATCAACGCCAACCCGCATCCGCACCTGCAAACACGAATTTGTAAACTTTTATAAGTTGTACTTACCATTGACTTCAAATTCTGGAATTGGTATGAACTGTCGGTGGGCGAGTCCAACTCGTACTTGACCGGTTTTTTCTAATTATAAAAAGATTAAAGTATAAAAACTGAAGTAAACTACTTTAACATTCACCAAAATTTCATTCGTATATTTCGTTAAAAAGTCCTTGGCCGTGAATGATTAAAATGGACAGTTGTTGATGAACATGCAAAATACTACAGTAAAAAACATTTTTAGAATTCGTTTGCAAAACCACTAGGCCCTTTACTTTTTCATTTGGAGAACGGAACGAAAATTTCAATATTTTCTGTTAAAAATGTATTGTATATTATCTTTAAGCTAAAGCTACAGTTATACATGCTCAATAAATGGTAAGAATGCTCAGGTATGCTCTTTAAGCGCAGGCTGGAACCTTCGATACTCGATATTCTATCAAATTTTCAGCCAGTGTTGCAGTGCAAGTGGCGAAACATGGAAAATCACCCTCTCTGTGACCCTCTATAATACAGAATTAAATAAAATTGTAGTGTTGATGGAGATGAATAAAAAGTCTACTCACGGTTTACACTGAGTATATTCAACACCACTTCAAAGTACAAACATATAGTTACAACATATAGTTTGAACACAAATAGTAAACTACGACACAGTTCATACAAAAGTTAACCACAAACATATATATAAAATAGAACACGATAAATACTGATTTGGAAGGAAATAATAAAGAAAACAATGGAACGTATAGAAAGCGCATCGAGTGGCAAGCATCGACTGTGAGAATAAAATATGCCGTCGACAAGAGGGTAGGCGTGAATGTTGAATGCCTTACCGGTTCGGTCGACGGCAGCGAGCGCTTTTCATATAAATATACTAAATACGAATACTTACTATAAAATATATAAATCGTATTAAATGTATATATGATTTTATGTATAAATAAATAAATTACAATATTGAAATATATAAATAAGAAATATTAAATAAACTATAAATGTAAATAATAGTTCCCTACATCACTCTCCTCCAGAGGCCGTGTCTACGGACGATAATAGTCAGGGAAACGTACATGTCTCCCTGACCGAGTAGTGTGTCTGAAGGGTGAGTGACGTAGTTGTGTGTCTGTATGTGTATCCGTGTGTGTGCCTGTGTGTGTACCTTTCTGAGAGCCTGAGTGTGTACTTGCGTGTGTGTTTGTATGTGCGCTTGCGTGTGTGTCAGAGAGAGGAGTGTTTGTGTGAAGGGACGTGTCGGTGTCAGTGCGCAATAAATAGGCTGGCTTAATTCGGTCTATAGATACTGTCACAGGTTTACCTTTAAAGTCAATTTTAAAAACTTTTTTGTCTCTTGACAACACTTTATGTGGACCAGTGTACGCAGCCTGCAGAGAACCCCGTAGCGCGTCTTCTCGGAGGAAGACGTGGCTACAGGATTTAAGGTCTTTAAATATAAACGCCTTTCGTGTTGAATTGTGGTGCTGCGTAGGGACTGGCCGAACATTTTGGACAAAATGCTTCATCCGCGTCGAGAAATCCGTGTAGTCGGTAGTGGGAGTGGCGACGTTATGCCCAAAATGTTCGGCCAGTCCCTACGCAGCACCACAATNTTTGCGCCAGGGTGACTGAGCGAGTGCAAGGAGTCATATACTTGCCGGCGATGGGTAGCTGCCACGTAAGGCCTAGGAGTCGACGTGCTGACGTCGCAGTACAATTCAGTACGACTCCCAGGGATTATCAGCTTTTGCAAACGCAACGAAGTGCTGCCGGCAAGAATATTTGCGAGGTCTGCGTCTGCTTTCTGGGATCTGGCCAGTACCTCTAAGCTGACAGGCATCTGCAATTCATCGACCCGAGACAGAGTATCGGCCACGACATTGTCCTGGCCGGATATGTGTCGTATGTCGGTCGTGAATTGCGAGATGAAGTCCAGATGTCTATACTGACGTGGGGAGCAGTTACTCTTCCTTTCGTGGAATGCGTAACAAAGCGGCTTGTGGTCAGTATAGACAATAAAGTGGGTGGCCTCTAGCATATGGCGAAAATGTTTAATGCTCTCGTAGATTGCAAGGAGCTCACGATCGTAAGGTGAGTACTTCACCTGCGATGGGCTCAACTTGCGAGAGAAGAATGCTAGAGGCTGCCATGCTCCATGTTGGAGTTGCTGAAGGACTCCACCTATTGCCGTGTCGGAGGCGTCGGTGACCAGTCCTAATGCAGCGTTAGGGTCGGGATGCGTTAGAAGTGCGGCCTCGCAAAGACTCTTCTTGCAGTCCTCGAATGCTCGTAATGAGTTTTCCTCTATGGCGACGGGATGAGAGGCTTTGATTGAGCCGGTCAGTAGGGCATTGAGAGGGGCTTGTATGTCAGCGGCTTTGGGTAAGAAACGTCGGTAAAAATTGATCATCCCTAGAAACCGTCTAAGTTCCTTCGCTGTTTTCGGAAGGGGAAAATCAGAAATGGCCTTGACTTTTGCATCCAACGGTTTTGTACCTTTATCGGAGACGTGGTACCCCAAGAATGTGACCTCGGGAACAGCGAAGACACATTTCGCCGTGTTTACCAGTACGCCGAATATACTAAATACGAATACTTACTATAAAATATATAAATCGTATTAAATGTATATATTATTTTATGTATAAATAAATAAATTACAATATTGAAATATATAAATAAGAAATATTAAATAAACTATAAATGTAAATAATAGTTCCCTACAAAATCATCAGTTTGATTGCAATACTATGTATCCCGAAACTTTTATCAAGAAAAAAAAAATAAAAAGGAATAAGGCATAGGCACTCATTGTTTCGATAAAAAGTAACAAATTTGTATCGGAAACCGAAACTGTCGATTTTCGAGCAAGCTTTAAATAGGCATGCTCAATATTAGTAATGCATTGATACACATGCTAATATGTAGTAATGCTCAATAATAGCATGCTTTCGTGCTAGTAACGAGCATGTGTAACAGATGTATATGGTATCGCAGATGAAAGAAAGACAATGATATACAAAATGAAAACAAACATCCATTCTCATATTTCACCAAAAAAAATTAGTGATATCAATTAACTACTGCTTAACGATGGCATCAAGAATAGAGCAGGTAAGTAGAACTACAAACTAAAAGAAAATAAGATAATAAGTAAATATAAATAGATAAATCAAATAAAATTAGATTGTAATAAAAAATTCACCACTCCTTAGCAATGTTATAGGTTTTTTTAGTGGCGTGATTATGCGAAAATATACTATTTCCTTTATATAAATATCGTTGAGGCTAGTCGTGGTGCAGTGCTACAAGTGTGTTACTTTAAACGCGACTGGTTGTGGGTTCGATCTCCACTCGAGACGTACTTTAATTAAATATAAATTTCATTTTATTTCATCGTTCTGGTGCGAGAGCAAAGGGCGGCGTTGAGTTCCGCCACTCAAAATGGGAAACGAAGTGTCTTAACACTAGGTTCCCTTTGCCTACCCTGCTGTGGATACAGCGTGAAACTTTTAAAAATATTGTTTCAATAACAATAAATAAAAAGTTTTTGTTATTGTTATATAATAGTTAGATCTTTTATTATGCGGCCGTCGTTACTCTGGGGAGCAAGCATGCGTCTATGAACGCGATGGTTGTAGGTTCGATACACACTCGGGGGAATGAAATATTCAATATTCTCATTTCCACACACGTAACGAGGCAAAACGTGTGAGTTCCGCTATTCAAGTCTTAACGGAGATGGAGTGTCTTAGCACTAGGTCCCCAGGTTTCCTCTACCTGTCCTGCCATTAGCGGCAGCAATACAGCGTGAAGCTAAATAAAACCTTTTATTATCAATATAAAAAATGAAAAACAAACCGATACTGAAAATACACATTTTCTCTATTTTTATCCTCGTCTAAAAATATTGGTCGCTACTGGTATAAAATTTATTTCCTTCTGTGGAAAGCTTTCACAGAAAAGATATTGTGGTTTAGAAATAAAACTTAATATACAAAAAATTCACTATCGTGTCCCAGTTACGAGATTGTTCTGCTCAAAAAATATTTTTATCAACAAACACTGAATGTGTTCAAAAAAGAAGAGAATAGAGAATCCTGACATTAACTTCTACGTGAAAAGAAGCAGTAAATATGTGAAGATAAACAAGATATATAAAATGGTAAAAACAAGACTATGTTATATTATTTACTATAAATAAAAAGAAACCAAGATATTATACAACAACAAATAATTACAGAGTCGTGTATCTATTTCGGGCGTCCGACAGGTTCTGAATAATTTTCGACAGTTCAC
This sequence comes from Heliconius hermathena, assembly GCA_013403705.1. Taxonomy (NCBI): domain Eukaryota; kingdom Metazoa; phylum Arthropoda; class Insecta; order Lepidoptera; family Nymphalidae; genus Heliconius; species Heliconius hermathena. Next base: position 151,325 of record JAAIXJ010000403.1, on the reverse strand, counting down.
TTAGTTCGTGTCGAGTGTCAGACCACTGCTGTAAGGAGGAGGTTATATTTAACGTTACTTAAATTAAAAATAATTATGTAATGAGGCCGGTCGTGGCGCAGCGGCACGAGGTGTGACTGCAAAACCGACTGGTTGTGGGTCCGATCCCCACTCGAGGAGATGAAATATTTACTTAAATTTATATTTCCATTTCTTCGCTCTGGTGTCGAGGTTAAGCGCGGCGTTGAGTTCTGCCACTCAACACGCAATGCCTCCAGAATTCGGCAGAAAGTGGGGAACGGAGTGTCTTAACACTAGGTTCCCTCTGCCTACCCTGCTGTGTGCGGGATACAGCGTGAAGCTAATTTAATTTTTTTTTTTTTTTTTAATCTAAGTTTATATCGCTTAAAAGATATCTTACATACAGTTCTATAATAATTTTATGAAAATAGCGACAGTTGCTGGCTTCTCAGCAGAACTGCCTTCTGACGCGGCGGTTTTTTTTATGTTCATTCGAAGATTCAAAACTGCTTATAATAGTCAATTTGAATTTGAATATTTTGATTGAATAATATTAATAAATTTCTACCTAAACATATATTCATTTAATACGTAGAAAATTAAACCGTTCGCATATGGTTAAATTTTAATGTCTGTAACGAAATAGATACGCGTGATAAATATTTTTTTCCAACAACCAAATCAATAAATAGTTACCACTAACCAAATCAATAAACCATTTATTCTTATCAAATTATATACATTTTATTCTAAATTTTCACGAGACTTTAAATTTAGTTTAACTTACGTTTACAATAATATATCTTTTAGATACATTTACAATTCACTGGAATTTTAAATCCATGACTTATAATCCCATTAGCATAATTTTAAAGAATATTTTTTCCGTTTCAAATTTGAATAGTAATTTAAAGATTTCTTTTAAATGTAAATTTATTAAAAAAAAACGCATTTAAAATATTATAAAATCGATAATAAATTTTATTTTAATTATCCAATTTATATTTCAATTTATTATTATTTAAAAACGTGGCTTTGTTATATATAAACGTAATACATAATGTATATTATACATAGTTTATTTTTACAGAAACATTTAATTGCAATAAAAAAAAATACTAAAAGCTTATTTTACAATTTATATATTTTTTGACAATTTAAAATCGATGTACTTCCAAAAAAATCGATAAAAATTGCCGAATTGCTAGAAAAGTGTAAACACTAACAGAACAGGCGGCGCTGAGCCGACAGCCGCTTTCAATGTTATATTATATGAAAAGGAAATAAATAAAGGGATTTTTTTAGTAAATAGTAATACAATATCTAAACCATCATGGCTTATCATTACGTTGTTACTGCACAGAAACCAACAGCGGTTACAGCATGTATTACAGGTAAATAAAATCATTATTTGGACGTTTCAGAGGTTAAGCCTAATAGTATATAATGAAAGCTATTTTGGGCCAATAAGATTATTTTTGTTATTGATATTCATATGTAGCATTAAATATTCTTGTTAACTTTTTATTTCTCATTTTTTTGATGCATTTAGAAATTCTAAGACGTAATATAATTAGAAATGTGCACTTGTAGTGACGATTTGTGAGTTTGTATCTTCGCTTAAAGGAGATCAAACACTGCCTTTATTTAAAAACGGAAATTAAATGATCAATACCCTTCCCGTAGCCTTTCTTAAAATATGCTGACAATGCTAATAATATTTAGAAAATATATTAAATTATAACTTGTTTGCTACAAAGAATGTACTATTCTAGGAAATTTCACATCACCTACGGACTTGAATTTGCTGGTGGCGAAGGTCTCTCGATTAGAGATGTACCTTGTCACTCCAGAAGGATTGAGGCCAATGAAAGAAGTTGGTTTATATGGAAAAGTGGCAAAGATGAAACTATTTAGACCTCCAGTAAGTGATCTTGCAAATTAGTATAATTTCAATTAAATTCCTATGATAATATGCAATAAACATTGAGATATTTATGTTGAAAATGGCAGTCCAAATGTCTGGGCTTTTACAACAATAAAACTTAGAGATAATTATGTAAAAAATACATATATAGCCAAGAATTGAGGAAACCTACCACATGTCTTGTTATAGCATTATAATGATAATAAAAAATTGAATGTGCAATAATTTATAAAATATCTTGATTACAGTATGAAAATAAAGATCTAGTATTCATTTTAACTGCCAGATACAATGCAATGATATTAGAATGGAGGACAGGTGCCAACGGTGAATTGGAAGTAGTTACCAGAGCCCATGGAAATATTTCTGATAGAATTGGGAAACCATCCGAGAATGGCATTCTTGCAGTCATTGACCCACAGGCTCGAGTGATTGGTTTGAGGCTATATGATGGTTTGTTTAAAATAATACCCTTAGATAAGGATTCAACTGAGCTAAAAGCTGCTAGTTTAAGGTTAGTAAATCAAATTGTTTCTATATTATTTAAATAAATTTTAATATAAGACCATAATGGCACCGTAGTACATAGTATCTGACTGTAATTGTGTTAGTTGTGGGTTTTATTCCCATGTTATTGCATTAATGTATCTGAAAACAAGATAAATGCTGCATTGGGTTCTGCTACTCAACACACAACATCTTGAAAATTGGGTTGCATGTGGTGAACAGATTGTCTTAAAACTAGGTTACCTCTGCATATCTAATTTATAATAATTTATGTCATAAATAAAAAAAATATATAATAAAAACAACTTACTTTTGCCTGATTAACATATGATACATTATATTTCAATTAGGTCACATTTGCTTGAACATGATTGTTCTTTAATTTCTTTGTTTTCAGATTGGAAGAATTAAATGTATATGATTTAGAATTCTTGTATGGTTGTTCTAATCCTACTTTAATATTAATTCATCAAGATCTCAATGGAAGGCATATAAAGGTGATATACAATGGCTCAATTTTTATTACTTTCAAATTAAATGAAGGGATTAAGCATTAAATAACATATGTGGATATATGTGGAATAGACACAAAGATTTTCTTGAAGTTCCATTAAGCTGTTTCTAAAGAATCCAAAATTAAATGTAGTTTTAAAGTTCAGAAGCCAGTTGTGGCGCAGCGGCACAAGGTGTGACTGCAAAACCGACTGGTTGTGGGTTCGATCCCCACTCGAGGAGATGAAATATTTACTTAAATTTATATTTCCATTTTCTTCGCTCTGGTGTCGAGGTTAAGCGCGGCGTTGAGTTCTGCCACTCAACACGCAATACCTCCAGAATTCGGCAGAAAGTGGGGAACGGAGTGTTTCAACACTAGGTTCCCTCGGCCTACCCTGCTGTATGCGGGATACAGCGTGAAGCTAATTTTTAATTTTAATTCATTAAAACGCAATAGCATTAATCTTAATTAATTATTGAAGAAGAGAACAATGTACATATTAATATTATAGTCTAATTTTAGAGTAGAGTGTGAATTCTTAAAATTAATGAATTTAGAAAAATCTTACTCATCCACTAAATATTATTTTAAATATATGAGAAAAAGGTAGTGTTTATATAAACACTTTTATAAGAATATCTTATGAAAGTATATTTTATTTATATTAGTATTTATATACGTTTCGTTTCTCTGAAGTGATAACTTAAACTAATCTAATTTAAACTATGTAATATTAAACTTGTTTAACTTGAGGAAAGCTTTAAGGATATTAGTTAAATTTTATGTATATTAATATATAAGGAAATTATTAAAATGGAAATTATTAACTTATCAAGAGTCATCCGAAGAGAGAAAAAGAGAAGCGTCTGTCCGAAATACAGCTAGCGCTGCAGCTTAGAGATAGAGAGGAGGAGCCTGCCTGTCGCTGCCGAATGCGTGAGAGAAAAGACAGACTGGCGCCGTAAAAACGCGTTACGAAGCGATTTACCCCCATTTATGAAATTGGTATAGAAACCTCGTTGGGCGAGTCCGACACGCACTTAACCGTTTTTTTTAAATAGTAAATTCGCCGTCTAATTCAAATATGCAGCAAACTTGTAAAATAATAACGATTACGATAATAAACTTCAAGTAGCAATGAAAAAGTAGCTTCTTGGTCATAAAATAAAAATGTATTAATCCGTACTGCAAGATAAGAGAAAAGGTTTGTAATTAAGATAGCTATCTCATTGTAAATCTTCATTTTAAAAAATCTCAACCGCTCTTTACCTGTACCTACTTAAAACGAAACCATAAAATTTTGTTAAATTTAGAAGAAAGATAATATTAAAATAGCGTCAGGGTAGTCTGTTTGGACGTATCAAAACAACGAGGAAAGTTAAATCCACTAAATATTATCAAATTAGTAAATTCATATTTTCATAAGTATTTGTGTAACAAATATCTTTATTGTACTTTATTAACATAAAAAAAATTATAAAATAAAGAGACAACAATCGATAAATGTGTGCAACAACCACTCATATTACCTCTACAGAAATAAATTAGCTCCAAAAAGTTCCGGTAAACAATAAATTTGATGGACGTTAATATTATTGTTTTGTACAAAGGGAACCCCAAATATGCAAATCCTCTTTCATCTCAGAACTTCATTGTATACTCGTCAATTTCAAAGAAGTTTTTAATGTCACAGACAGAAGAACTCGGATTGCTTATTCTTGACATTTAATAAGATTATTACTGATCCGTAACGATTGAGACTTCTCTTAATTTTAAATGAAATTAGGGAAACGCTTTGACGACATAATTTAATTATATAATTCAAATTAAACACAATATTTTAGGATCTTATTTTTTTGTTATTTATTCAGTTCAGTTCTTTAATTATGGCTCTTCTAGTGTGCCAGTTGAGCACAAAATAACTTCTTCCATGTTGCAATGTATGGAGAACACACGAGCGAGTGTTTGGTATAAAATCTTGTTAAGTGCGAGTCGCACTCGCCCACCAAGGCTTCCGTATTGTTATATTTCGGGATTTTAGATCCACGTATAAACGTTGACAAACTATAACAAATAACTTATAAACAATAACTATTTAAATTAAGTTTACAGGACTCGTTTTGTATGAAAAGAACTACAAACATAAGTTTATATTTTAAGAAAAAAAATTCTATGAATAATAAAATATTCTAAGAAATAAAATTCTTTTCTAAGTGTAGAATAACATTTTAAAAATGTTAAAAATAAAATTCTATTATTTTTCTTTTATTTATACTGTAAGTTCTCACTTCGCGCTAAATTTCATAACTGTAATTCCACGGAAAGTACCCAATAAGTTTTGATTACGTGGCGAATTTCATACAAAATGAATGAAAATCATAAACCATACATAAACGCTGGTGTACATTGAGTGCATTGATTTACAAGCTTGATGTTCCTGTGTTCCTAAGCGCAAAAGACTTAATTAAATATTTGTTATTAGTTTCCTTTTATACCTCCAAACAATATGAGATAAATAATCTTTGTCATTAAACAGACGGACAACAAAAAGAGATACTTATTTTATTTCATCTATAGTAATTACCTACAACAATGACAACATGACAACTCAATCTTTAAAATAACATAATATGAAATGAACAAAAAAGGGAATTACCACCATTGATGAAATCCGCGCAACATTTAACATTTTCAATGAGTCAGAAAATTCGCAGCGACCTACATACTAAATGTATGCACACTTTGGCTTACAGTAAATTGTTGGATTAACGCCAAATGGTCTTTTCAAAATGTATAAACAAAAAACGCGATCGCCTTCATAATGATGCGGTACTTTTGCTCTTTGCTTAACTTACTCGGTGTAATAGCTGGGTAATAAATGCAATGCTAATTTGTTAAACATTTTTTAGTTAATAAATATTATTAAATATATAACGTTCAAATATTGTAAGATTTTTAAATAGAAATAAAAAAAATATGTTGTTTAGTTTTATAGAGGATTTTAAGACACTCGCTATAAGTAGCCTCTATAAAGTTAAGAATCGGTATTTAACTATATATCGATTTTTATTAGATATGCACTTGTAGATACACTTTAGAATAAAATATTGATATAACATCTAAAAGCACGTTATTAAGAAATTTGTAATTATAAATAACTATTTAAATTAAATTTATATATAATCAGAAATGTCAGTGTAAGTAACTAGTTCAATTTAATATCATTGCAGTACACAACATAAATATTAAAGGATCTCGATAAATAATATTAAAATAGCCACTTGAGTCGAAAAATGTTCA
>JAAIXJ010000403.1:133781-144564 GCA_013403705.1 Heliconius hermathena | reverse complement strand
GCATTGCGTGTTGAGTGGCAGAACTCAACGCCGCGCTTAACCTCGACACCAGAGCGAAGAAATGGAAATATAAATTTAAGTAAATATTTCATCTCCTCGAGTGGGGATCGAACCCACAACCAGTCGATATGGCAGTCACACTAGCACACTATAATAGCTTCTAATATTTTTAAAAGCATGTTTACTTGAACATTATAGGTTTGATTCTTGCTCAAGCAAAAGAATTAATTTGATTTCGTCACACTAGTGACATGCGGAGTTCAGTACCGCCACTTAACACGCAATGTCTCTAGAATTTGATGGAAAGTGGAGAATGGAGTGAGTGGCTTAAGGCTGGATTCTTCTGCTTACCCCTTTTTGTGGAAAAAATGTAGCTGTTATGGAAGTTTTTTTTTCTCTTTTTTTAGCTTCATATATTATACTATAGTAGAATTGGCAGATGGAAAATGTGAACCTAGTGTGAATAATTCCATTCCCCACTTTGAGGCCAGTCGTGGCGCAGGGGCACAAAGTGTGACTGTAAAACCGACTGGTTGTGGGTTCGATCCCCACTCGAGAAGTTGAAATATTACTTAAATTTATTTTTCCATTTTCTTCGCTCTGGCGTCGATGCTAAGCGCGGCGTTGAGTTTTGCCACTCAACACTCAATGCCTTCAGAATTTGAGAGAAAGTGAGGAACGGAGTGTCTTAACACTAGATTCCCTCGGTCTACCCTGCTGTGTACGGGATAGAGTGTGAAGCTGACTTTCGTCTGAATTCTTATTTAAGTTTTTTTTCAATATAAAAGCTAAGCAATATTTTATATTAAATTAACTAATGTATAATTAGATTCTTCCTCTATATTTATATACTCAATATCACACAACCTTAAACAAATTGAAGAGTAGTAAACATTATTTTTTGTCAATGCCATCCCAAAAGAATCTTTTCCTATATTCAATTATAGCATAAAAGTGACTGTCAATGTAGTAATAACGAAAAGAAGACTTCGTCCATTCAACTCCAATAATTTACATAGCGCACCTGGGCCCTTGATCAGAAATCGATTGGAGGTCCGCTTTCGGCGATAAATGTAAATCATGTCATCATGTCCTTTTCCATAAAAAAAAATTTAAAAAAAAATCACCTCATTGAGTGAAGTGCGCAGATCCGTTTAGTGCAGCTGGTGCATACCACGTGCAATGGTTTCTCATATACTGTTTTATATATGTATTTCCCTTTTGTCACGTCCGTTGTGGTTTAGTTTCAATAGGTTATTGTGATTTAAAATACTTGAAATTAAAAATTATTTTTAAAATATTCTTATTTTTAAAATATTACAGTTTGTTAATTGTTATTTTCCAGTTAATAAGACAATATTGAACTACTATATGTGTTCAACATTTCGTGCCTTCACAGAAATTGTATATTTTATCACACACATTATTTCATAACTGTACTTTTTCTCACCATACTAAAACAACGAAAACGAAATTAAGAATCTACGTGGCGCAGTCATATAGCGTGTGACTATAAACGCGACGATTGTGGGTTCGATTCCTATTCTAGGGAATGAATTATTTAATATTTTCATTTCATTTTGAAAATTGTTGCGCTGAGTTTCGCCACACAACGTCCAATGTCCCGACATTTCAGCGAAAATTAGATAACTGGTTAAGGTTCCCTCTACATACCCTGCTATATGAGGCATATTGGGTGAACTTAACAAAAAAATTTTTGTACATAAAAGTGATGTAGGTACAGCCAGGTGACAATTACGTTACTAAAACGTCAGTTTAAAATATTTAAATTGAAATTCTATAGTAAGTGCTATGCTTGTTAGAAACTTTAATCAAAAATCGATACAGCCTCGCGATGGCCAATAAATGTTCATCACCCTTTTCGGGGAGGTACACAATGCATGACAACTGTTAAGATTATATTTATAATTATGATTTTAATTTGTAATTTCATTTGTTCGCTCTAGTGTCGAGGCAAAGCTCGACGTTGAGATCCATCACTCAACACGTATTTGTGTATATTATAAACACAAAATTGAGACGCTATATTGTTTTTTTTTATTGTTTTGCCATGCTATAAAATCATATGAGTCAAAGTTAACCTCGCGACGCCATTTTCTTTTTAAGTGCGCGTCTCAATCATATCATAAAATGTAACAATCTGTAAGCGCCGAGCGGAGTAATTTTAAGATAATTTATCAACATCAGGGAAATAAACCAAAAAATCTAACAATATTTTTGTAACGTAAATTCGAACGTAACTTCGCCCATTCATTTTCTTCTTATTAACCTTTCGCGCTGCTAAAATACCACTTTTTATAGTTCCGTAATTTATTTAATTAAGACTTGCGTTTTAAACTGAGTGCTCTCGAGGGTACAGTCCGTGTGGAATTGCCTTCATGGCTGCTATAAACTCAAAAGTACTTGGCCAACAAGTACTTTTCAACATACAAACGACATTGTGAATGCATTTTCGAATGCTTTTCGAACACTTGTGCTGAAATTATCGTTATTTGAGCACCGCATTAAGTGAGGTCGTGGAAATATAACTTGTAATTAAACAACGGACACAGTGTCCGTTATAGCGCGCACTTGCATAAAAATTTTACTTACGATATGAAAGTAATATGTATTTATAATAATCAATGAACTTNCATACATTATGAAGTTATAGTTTTTTTTTTAACTTCACGCTGTATCCCTCATGTAGCAGGGGCAGAGGGAGCCTAGTGTTAAGACACTTCTTTCCCCACTTTCCGCCGAATTATAGAGATATAGCGTATCGAGTGACAAAACTGAACGTCGCGCTTGGCGAAATAAAAATATTTAATATTTTACTTTCTTTAGAGGGAATTGAACCCACAACCTGTAGAGCTTACCGTCACAAGCCTATGCCCCTGCGCCAGGACTGGCCTCCTAGCCAAAATTATAGTTATAAATTGGTTCATACACTTTGGTTGTCATTACCATAGTAACAAACACTTTAGGTGGTATAATTGTAAATAGTGCAGATGACAAAAACTCAGTGAAATTTAATCAAAAATGGGTTACTGGACTAGTGTATTTATTTTTTTTAGTGTAGACTTAATACACAATCAAACAAATTAACAAAAAAGTAAATAAAAATTCAAGCAACGAGATATATCAGAGCGGACAGCGTAGAAGATTTATAACGAATATATTTAAAATTAAATTAGTAGTAGAGTAGGGATATATTCAAACAAAAGGTTCACAGGGGCTACCAGCGGGTTACTTTATGCTTGCCGCGTAATAACGTTGTTTTAATTCTACTAACTAGATCCTCCTGCTTGTACCAGACGCGGTTTGCGCACCTTACCAGATTTGTAGACCTTAGATAGAACGGAGAGATCTTTCTTCGTGACACCTTCGTAATTAATATATATCAACTTTATTAATAGAGCCCTTAGAGCTTCTTAGTCTTGTTCTTTTGAACGTAATATATTATGCTGCTTAAGAAGCTGTAAAGAAGACTTTGTGGCGTAACGGTACAAGCGTGTGATTATAAATACGACGGTTGTGGGTTTAATTCGGTTATTGATATTTTCGTATCTTCGATCTGATAACAAATTGGAGAACGGAGTGTCTTAACACTAGTATCCTTCTGTCTATCCGGGATACAACGTAAAGCTAAAAAAAAAGCTATAAGCTTTTGAGTGACTCATTTCTTGACGTTAATATTAAATTACGTTGCTCTTTTCGTCACGTGTTAAGACGATTTGTGTTTGATAGAAATATGATCTGAAAAGTGAGAATGGCTAAGTTGTAGGTATTAAAGTGTGAGTGACGGTTGTAGGTTCTAATATTTTTAAAGGATATTTACTTGAACATTATAGGTTCGATTCTTGCTCAGGGAAAAGAATTAATTTAATTTCGTCACACTAGTGACATGCGGAGTTCAGTACCACCATTTAACACGCAATGTGTCTAGAATTTGATGGAAAGTGGAGAATGGAGTGACTTAAGGCTAGATTCTTCTGCTTACCTCTCTTTGTGGAAAAAATGTAAAGCTGCTATGGAAGTTTTTTTTCTCTTTTTTTAGCTTCATATATTATACTATAGTAGAATTGGCAGATTGAAAATGTGAACCTAGTGTGAATAATTCCATTCCCCACTTTCCTCTGAATTCTTATTTATGTTTATTGTTCAATATAAAAGCTAAGCAATATTGTATATTAAATTAACTAAATGCCATCCAAAAAATATTTTCCTACATTCAATTATAATATAAAAGTAACTGTCAAAGTAGTTATAACGAAAAGCAGGCTTCGTTCCATTCAACTCCAATAATGTACGTAGCGCACCTGGGCCCCTTGATCAGAAATCGATTGGGGGTCCGCTTTCGGCGATAAATGTAAATCACCTCATTGAGTGAAGTGCGCAGACCCGCTTAATGCAGTTGGTGCATACCACGTGCAATGGTTTCTCGTATACTGTTTAATATATTTCCCTTTTGTCACGTCCGTTGTGGTTTAGTTGCAATAGGTTATTGTGATTGCAGGTTTAAAATACTTAAAATTAAAAATTATTTTTAAAATGTTATAGTTTGTTAATTATTATTTTCCATTTAATAAGACGGCATTATTTATCACTGTACTTTTTCACTGTACTGTACATTATTTCATCACTGTACTTTTTATTAACATACTAAAACAACGAAAATTGAGAATCATCGTGGCGCAGTCGTATAGCGTGTGACTGTAAACGCGACGGTTGTGGGTTCGATTCTTACTCTAGGGAATGAATAATAATTCATTCCCTAGAGTAGGAATCGAACTATAAACAGTATTTTCGTTTCATTATGAAAATCGCTGCGCTGAGTTCCGCCACTCAACGTGCAATGTCCCGACAATTGAGCGAAAATTAGATAACTGGTTAAGGTCCCATCTACATACCCTGCTATATGAGGCATATTGGGTGAACTTAAAAAAAAATTGTACATAAAAGTGGTGTAGCTACAGACAGGAGACAATTACGTTGCTAAAGCGTCAGTTTAAAATATTTAAATTGAAATTCTATAGTAAGTGCTATGCATGTTAGAAACTTCAATCAAAAATCGATACAGCCTCGCGACAGCCTTTAAATGTTAATCATCCTTTCCGAGGAGGTACGCATTGCATGACTACCATTAAGATTATATTTATAATTATGACTTTAATTTTTAATTTCTTTCCATTTCTTCGCTCTAGTGTCGAGGCAAAGCTCGGCGTTGAGATCCATCACTCAACACGTATTTTGTGTATATCATAAACACAAAATTGAGGCACTATATTGTTTTTTTTCTGTTTTGCCATACTATAAAATCATATGAGTCAAAGTTAACTTTGCGACGCCATTTTCTTTTTAAGTGCGCGTCTCAATCATATCATAAAAAGTAACAGCCTGTTTTCGACAAGAGTATAATATAATAGATAAGGAGTAATTTTAAAATAATTTATCAACATCAGGGAAATAAACTGAAAAATCTAACAATATTTTCATAACGTAAATTCGAACGTAACTTCGCCCATTCATTTTCTTCTTATTAACCTTTCGCGCTGCTAAAATACCACTTTTTTATAGTTCCGTAATTTATTTAATTAAGACTTGCGTTTTAAACAGAGTGCTCTCGAGGGTACAGTCCGTGTGGAATTACCTTCATAGTTGCTATAAACTCAAAAGTACTTGGCCAATGAGTACTTTTCAACATACAAACGACATTGTGAATGCATTTTCGAATGCTTTTCGAACACTTGTGCTGAAATTATCGTTATTTGAGCACCGCATTAAGTGAGGTCGTGGAAATATAACTTGTAATTAACAACGGACACTGTGTCCGTTATAGCGCGTACTTGCATAAATATTTGACTTACGATATGAAAGTAATATGTATTTCTAGTCATCAATGAACTTTGTAGCTACAAAGTTGGGAAAAAAGATTTATATAACAAGAGTGAGCGGTAAGAGAGTCAGGCTGAGACCCCGGATGATCTTCCAGATATCAGTATTGATGATACTGAAGGGGGGTCTCGTATAAAGCATGAGGACCTCCCGGAGAGCATGTAAGTATGTGTAGGTTGATGACAATGGACCAGACGTAAGAGATATGCAGAGGCCGTAGTGTTTGGCGCACAAAGCATAAATAGAAAAAAGAATATATTTTTAAACTACCTCGATAAAAGTAAACATAATTTTACTTGGAAAAACCAAAATTCTACGCATCGCCTTATTTACTAACCTATCTGTTAATACTAACTTTAAATTAAAACAGTACACTTTAGTTCAAACCAGATCATATTTAGTAAGTATAGTCTTGTGGGGAGAGTGATCAATCAAACCTCCTCTTGACTTTAAAAGTACTCCCTAACAATACCCATCACGTCAACATAAACAGTGAACGATTTTAGACAAAAACATACATTTCTACCCTATAAAGTGCGTTACACCTTCTTTATTACGGCCCTAAAGTCGAATTATTTTTATCATAGTTTTTTTTTAAATATGTATGTGAATTCTTCTTTATCCTGTTTTTATATAACAATAATAGCAGAATACTATTATTATACAAAAAAAAAGTAAAAAGGCAAAGGAAAACATTATTTTCATAACAAAAGGTGAAGTAAATAAATACATAGGCTATTAATTTTTAAGGCTCTTTACTTAAGGCCTTGACTTAAGGCCAATCGTGATGCAGTGGCACAAAGTGTGACTGTAAATGTGACTGTGGTTGTGGGTTCGATCCCTACTCGAGGAAACTAAATATTTATTTAAATTTATAGTTACATTCCTTCCCTCTGGTGTCGAGGCAAAGCGCTTAATTGTGTTCCGCCACTCAATACGCAATGCCTTCAAAATTAGGCGACAAGTGGGGAACGGAGTGTCTTAACGCTAGGTTCCCTCCGCCTGCTGGGAACCTAGTGTTAATATATGCGGCTGCATGCACGTGAAAGTAAAACAAAAAAAATATAAAAAATAAAAATAAACACTTCAACGTGTAATTAACGTGACAATTTTCAACTTCAAACTTATATTAATTAAGTTGGAAAGTAGACACTAACACATTTAAAACGAAACGGACTTCTCTATAATTTTTGTTTATGCGACTATTTCATACGTCCATTAGCTCAAAGGGCAGAGATAACAAGCAGTCTACACAGGGATTGTTATTTTTATTATATTTTATTGTTTAATTTTCGTTTCGTTAGAGTGACATTTACTATTAGATATTTACTTTGTGTTACTCTTCTTATGTGTAAAATACTTTTTTTAAGTTTTCATATAGGAAAAACATCATAATAGCAATGTTACTATTTTATTGTACAAATGAAGGTTGTGGATTCGATTATAAGCTAATTTTCAGATGTGTTAATCCAATATGTTTTAAAGAAAAAACTTTTTATTAATATAATATTTTTTAGTAGGCATAAAAAATTAAAAGAGAGCCCATATTACTAGCTCGTGTACCTACTTGCCAATGTTTCACTCAAAAAAAAAATAAGGCAAATCATCATTACGATGTCATTATAGACAAATAGAAAGAGATAGTCAATAGTAGAACAGTAGAGCCAGACCATCGTTATTTTATAAATCCTAAAAATTTCTGTGCGCATACACCCAACACTGGTAAGTACTATCAGGAAATAGGGAGTTTGGGTGGTGGTTACTTTGGCAGTTATTACGTAACTAAGATGTAAAAAAAACTCTATATTTTTTAAATTTTCTTGGGAATAATAAATATAAAGAAATGACTATGTCCATTGCCAGACACCTAGCGTGGTTATATCTCCCTGCCAGACACCCCAAATCCTGTAAGCTATAAGCGCCTACGAACATATTAGGAACAAACAATATGTTTTACGTTTTAATATATTAGATTTGAAGGCGCTTGTAATTTATTAGAGTTAAGGGGTGTCTGGTTGAGGGTTTTTTATACTACTATCCTAGGGCGAAACCCGCAATGGCATATAAAATAGTAGGGTTTTTTCGCAATAATCATTGATAGTCTCCACCCACGCTGCACCTACGTCGATATACGAGTAATGTAATAGCACCGTCTCAGAAGCTTCCATAGAAAAAAGTCATTACTTTTATGAACTGTATATTTTTTTTCTCAATATTATAAAAAGAGTTTATTTATAAAAAGTAATAAGAAAGGAATTTCAGGAATGTTTTAAGGGTAAACCATATTAACAAATTTTATGCTTGATAATAACTAATCATAATCCAAGGTATTTTTCTATTAATATAATCATAAAAACAACAAAATTAAGAACATAATTAAATCATAATCAGCTTCACGCAGTATCACACAGCACACAGCAGGGTAGGCAAAGGGAACCTAGTGTTAAGACACTCCATTCCCCCCTTTCTGCCGAATTCTGGAGCTATTAGGTGTTGAGTGGCAGTCGGTTTTACAGTCACACTTTGTGCACCTGCGCCACGACTGGCCTTAAGAAGATAATAAAAATATATATACCGTACAAGCCGTATGAACCTAGGTTTAAGACACTTTTCCGTCTAATTCTGCATTGTGAGTGAGCCATTGTGTGTTGAGTGACGCCAATAACGCTGCGCTTTGCCTCGACACCAGAGCAAGGAAATAATAAATATAAGTTTCATTTCCTGGAGTGGTGATAGAACCCACAACCAGCCGCGTTACAGTCACATAAATAATACATATCATAAACAATATATAACATAATTATTTACGTATATTATCAAAATGTCCGTCGGTAGAATCTTCATCAAAATATTCCCATCTGTCATTACCAGCAACATAAACGTAATAAAGGCGTCAAATTACCGAAGTTGGACCCGAAGTCACCTGAGTAGGGGTTATTTTTATCAGATTGAGCTAGTTAATATTCCGTGACCGTCCCTCCGTCGGCATGAAATGGACACTTGCGTTGAAATTTGAAAAAGCAAAGTTGATACTTAGACTTTTTTGCTGAATAAACATTTCTTCAACGTTCTGTGTGTTATAAATAATTGTATTATACATTTCTAGTACTATTTTGCGATAGTCAACGTGTATCTAGTGAAAAGTTGCAAAAGTATTGATTTCTATTTAAACGTTTACTCGTTTATTAAGCTGCCAAGTGCGAGTCGGACTCGCACACGAAGGTTTCCGTACCATTATCTATAACAGATAATGATACGGAACAGCAACAAATCACATTTGTTGTATGGGGCCCTGAAACATTTATTTTATTCAGATTTTTATTGTCTGTTGCTATAGCGACAGTAAAAATACATACACTGTGAAAATTTTCACTGTCTAACTATCACGGTTCACGAGATACCGCATGGTGAAAGACGGATAGAGGGACAAACAGACAGACAGCGAAATCTAAGTAATATGCTCCTATTTTAACTTTTGGATACGGAACCCTAAAAGCTTAAACTTCCTCATAAATCTGACTGCTTACGAATTTTACTCTATCCACTACAATCTATCTATTATACAAAACGAAATTTCGCAAATAGGTGACGATCAAAACGAATGAAGACCCGAATTCTTTTACTAACTACATATATAAACAAAATTTAATAGACAATCTATATAAAAGAAAAAACATCTCAAAAAATTTCACTTCCAAAGTAAAAATCAAATACCGAAACAAAAACTTCCCTCACACGTAGTAGTTGCACAACTCTAAACGATCAATAGATTGTCATTTCGCTGGCAAACATTTCATAGAGTAGGCTGTCACGCCGCCACGACCAGCGGGACATTGTCCTGCGCACTTTGTTCATGAATATGAACGTGCCGCAGTAAAAGTCCCAATACTTTTAGGCATCAGATGTAACTGTTTAAATCGTGTAAGTAAATGAATATAAATTTTGAACCTTATACTATTAAAAAGAGTTTTCCTTTTATAGCGTAATAGAATTTACTGGAAAACCTTTTTGCTGGGTTGGTATATATTTTTTACTAAACAAACTGTATATATATATTTACATTAACATTTTGAAGTTACCAACCCATCAATATTATAACTTACTTTATAAGTTTGGTTTGAATTTTAAAAAATCTTAATTTATTCTTTCTTTATTCATATGTATTCGATAATCCATTTATAGTATCAGGCTGTATAGGTATAGCTATATTACATCGTATTAGTTGTTCGAGGTATCCCACTGTGCCTGCGGTCAGTCACCTCTCGTTCTTAGAATCATGTGTCATACACAACTCTTAGTTATTATCGTTGGACCGTGCAGGTGAAGCCGCAGATAAAAGCTAGTTTTTTTGATAAATTAGGGAAATGTATAATTTTATACTATAGCGGTTTTTGTGAACTACGCTATTTAATAATATTTTATATTTTCAATTATGGAGTGAAATTAAATTTCCAAAATTTTGTGGAATAATTGTCCAAATTTATTTACACTTTAAGAAGATACACAAGAGAATAATTTTACACACTCACAGAAGGAAATAAAGAAATTTAAAGAAATAGTAAAAGAAACAGATAAGCGAAACAGATACGTATTAGCAAGAAGATAAGGCTTAAAATTGAAAACAAGCAATGAGTACAATATTAAAACAAGTGAACGTCGCAAGCGATAGTAGCCGACTCTTTACTCGTAGCTAGCAAGCAGGCTACGTCACGCACAGCAAAAAAACTCGAAACAAGTTTATCTTGCGAATGCGCTGCGTGCGGATGAATTATAATAAATATAAATATTAACTTTAGTTTTAAGTAAATTTGAAAATAGAATATAGTGTAGTATTTGTATATATTATTATTAATTAATTTTATTAAAAGTTAATATTCACTACAGT
>JAAIXJ010000403.1:106271-132203 GCA_013403705.1 Heliconius hermathena | reverse complement strand
TTTTTTTTAGCTTCACGCTGTATCCAGTATATAACAAAATAGGAAGGAAAAAAATACTAAAACTCTCCGTTCTTTTCGCCAAATTTTTGAAGCATAGCGTGTTGAGTGGCGGAAATCAACGCCATTTACCATTGTCTTCCCTTGGTACCAGGGAGGAAAATTTTAAATATTATTGTAAAAAAAATTAGGCCAGTTGTGGCGCAGGGGCACAAAGTGTGATTGTAAAACCGACTGGTTGTGGGTTCGATCCCCACTCGAGGAAATGAAATATTTATTTACATTTATATTTTCATTTCTTAGCTTTGGTGTCGAGGCAAAACGCGGCGTTGAGTTCCGCCAGTCAATACGCAATGCCTCCAGAACTCGGCGAAAAGTGGGGAACGGTATCTTAGCACTAGGTTTCCTCTGCCTACCCTGCTGTGTGCGGGATATAGCGTGAAGCTGATTTAATTCATTCCCCCGAGTGGAAATCGAACGTCGAGAATGCGCAGTCGTCGCGCTTACAGTTAATTTATGCCCCTGCGCCATGGCGACCTATCGCTCTTTATAATTAATTCTAATCGATTTATATAAAACTATTTACTTACTGAGTGACAATGCACAGTTAAAATTACGCGGCGTAGAACGCTGAAATTCAGCATGAAGTAGTATTGAGGAATGTAATGCACGTGGAGTGTGTACTATGTTATAAGATGGGATTTCTCAATATTTTCGGTCTCAAAAAAAGAAAAATCCAGTTTTTTTTGTAACTGTACCAAAAAAACTGGATTTTTTATGCATACTGAGTGACGGGCGGCCAGTAGTTTTAAGCCTTTTAAAGAAAGTACGCAATTTCCGCAGGAAAGAACGCAATTTAATTGTTACTGACAAAAGGGAACCAAAGATACCTCATAATGATACTTAGTACCCTAAATTTGGTCGTATCTATCGATTTACGGAAGGAACGCCCTGACTCTCAAACGGAGCTTTTCAAGTGCGGTATGACCTACATACATAGTTGCACGAACTTTTGAACGATTTCGCTTGTCAAGTACTGCGGGTGTCATTTAGGTTCTTAACACGCTATTACTTCCGTGACAAGGAAGTTCTGAAGTTATACTCATAAGTGTAATACAAAAGTTTTTGTTTACGACTCTAAAGTCGATATAAAGTCGACTCTGAAGTCGAAGATTTTGACTGACTGTGAAGAGTTAGGTTTAATATAATAAATTAATACGACTGTATGTTTTTTTATGCGCGTTCGGTTGCTGGATCAAATCCCACTCGGGGGAATGAAATATTTCATATTTTCATTGCCTCACTCTGGTTCCCAGGTTCCCTCTGCCAACACTGCTAATTGCAGAACACAGTATTAATCCACCATACATAGATTTTTTTATAAAAATATATAATACACATAAAACGCACCCAAATTAAAGTAAAACAGCGCTGAAAATTGGAAAACTTCTCAAGTGAATCCTACAATGGTTGCTTTACAAGAAAATGGTTTCATATTTAATTTATTAAAACCGCTCTCCTTATCTCCGTCTGCAGAGTTTAACTACTTGAAACAGCAATATTCCATTCGGTCCCGTAAAGAAGGTTCAATTTCGAATTAAGACTAAGTTTTGTTTGAAAGCTTCTAAATTTTATTGAGCGGTAGACAAGAGGCCTCCATCGTAACGGATCTCCAATAATCCAATTTTATTTGGCATTCCAAGTAGCGAAGTCTGTTGCAATAAAATGTTATTATGGGTAACCGAGCTTGCCGACGTGATACTGTTGTGGTTGCGATTCTATCACTATATAATAGTATATTTTTTAATCATTTAAGCATCATAAAAAGTAGATGAGTATCTACTTGTGGACGAGTTATAAATTTCTTTTTTCATGTCAACGCTGTATCCTGCAGATAGCAGGATAGGCAGAGGGAATGAATTCTGAAGGCATATTGCGTGTTGATTGGCAGAACTCCACGCCGCGCTAGTGCCTTGGGAGTGCCATGAGAGAGGAAACTAAAATAGTAATTTAGTAATTTCATTTCCTCGAGATGGAATCGAACCCACAACCCGTCCCCACGACTGACCTTTAGATGTGGATTTTACATAAAGAACTAACTTCATAGATGACAAAACGTATTACAAATACTAATCCTCATCAAATGCGAAGTTTTACGTTTTGTATGATATTTTTGTTTTCAGAAGTTTAACATAAAAATCTCGTTCTGATGTGATAGAGTGTCGATTTATGAATAATAAAATAATGTTGTAAAACAAGTAAGTTATTTATAGGATTGAGTAAGACATTGTAGGATTCACTTCGACACTTCAAGAGCTAAGAGATGAAAACATAATGTCCAGACACTCTGTTCCCCAATTTCCAATCGAAATCGAAACTAGAATCTTTATAAAATAGAAGAAAAGTAATATTACGAATTGTAATATTCCATATCAAAAGCAATTGTCGCAGTGAGTGAGCATCTATAGTGGGAGGCTTCCCTTCTTGATTTATTATAGTCTTGTAAACATTACCTTGCCAACGAAACGTGAGACTACCGTTAAATGAACCACGTATCACATCAAAGTACTTACATATATAGTTTAGATTCATTTGGGCGGCGAGTCATGGCCTTACTACGCTGATGCTTATCCGTTTGCGAAGTCATTCCAAGTACAACTGACAGGAAGTGAAATAAATCTACTTGATTTTGATACGGATATACAGTCGATATTTTATTTTATTTTTTTCTATTCTATTTCGATGTACAGAAATCTAATTGTTTCTTAGTCATTCATTTTTGGGCTTCATGCTGTATCTAACATATGGCAGGGTAGGTAGACGAAACCTAATGTTAAGACATTCCATTTTCAATATTTCGTCCACTTAACAGAGTGGTGGTTCTTTGTTTCTGACCAGAGCGAGAAAACAAAAATAATTTATTCCTCAAAGTGGGTATTGAACACACAATCGTTTACAGACACTGCAACATGATAACTTCAAAATTCATATATATACTATTTTGCTACACATTTTTTTTATTACCAGACTATTAATTTCTAATTATTAAAATAAATTTATATTGTATCACAATTATATTCAAATTCAACTCATTCACCAACCACACTATATTAAATAATTTATTTCTCGAAGTGAATCTCCTCAGAGATGCAATATGCAGCTAATATTTCACCTCTTTTAATATAGCTCTTACAACCTGATACATTTTCTTCCGTAATATTTTCATTAAATTTGCCGCACTACGTAACGTGAGCTTAAGAACTTCAAACGTTGGTTTTCAATATACGCGAGGGATCTTGTTTTTAATAGATTATAACTTACTATTTACATCAAATATCCATAGACTACTTCTGAGACAAGGCGATATAGGGTTAATTTAATATAAAAGAATTGTCATATGAAACAAATTTTGATGATAAAGTGGTTTTGTGATGTTAATAATTAGACACGTTCTTCGTGTTATTATTAAAAAGAAGATTTTCAGCCATTACTTTTAAGTATTTCGGCATGGTATAATGGTATAATGTTTAAGCGTTATGATTATCCGAAAAGTTATATTTATTTTATAGACATAGAAAATTTTACATACATACGAAGCATTGGAAGTTGAGTGGCGGAACTCAACGTGAGGTTTTTGCCTTACATTGGTAAATGAACACTCATAATATATATTTACATCCAAAACGATCACAAAATATCTCAATTTATAAATATACACAGACTATAATGTGGTAACAAGTAGATAGGGGCCTCAGTTCGAGTTATTGTGGCAGGGTACAATTTGGCCGCGATACCATCTTTCGACATCTTCCGCAGTATCGACATTTTTGTATCGCTATTTGGCCCGAGTTCAGTGATAACTAAACAACCATTTTTACGTTGATGTATGCATAGAGTGTCGTAGAATCGTAAACTACATTTTGGGGAGAGGGGGGTAGCTTAGAACAGGGGCACCTTTGAAAATATGTTTTCACAGGGCTATTTTAAAAAGAAATTTTAGTACATTTTTTTTGAGTAGTGGGAGCACTAACCTGCACACATATCACTTGTCACCATTGATATATGAGAGCCAGCCGTTGAGTCACGAGAAGTGTTTGATTTTGAGTAAAAATTTTATGCATATTTAAATAAACGCGTAAGGATCGCAGGGATCCAATTCAAGGTATGTGGTTTTATTTATTTCTATTTTAGTTAGAATGTTTCATATATCATGCAATAAACTAGAGATTAATACATTTTTTTAACTTTTACTTAAAAAAAAAACGTTTGTTATTTTTCAAATACTACACTGAGGCAACTTTGAACAAAGGGGGCAGTTTTGAATATTGTTTAAAAGACACGGCTAGAAAAATTACAGGCTCAAAAAAAAAGAAACAATTCTGAAATTAGTTGTTTGAAGACACAAAAACGTACAAAAAAATACCGCGAAAGAAAAACAAAACTATATTGAACTTTTCTTCACAAGAAACTGACTCAGAAATGTATTTGGAATCAGAAGAGGAAATGACAATTTACTGTGAAGAGAATGAAGATACTGATACCGGTGCGTATGAAGACTACGAAATGAAATTGGACTACAACGTAATAAATATTGGAAACTTTATTTTAGCGAATGTCATTGTTATTTAAGTTGTAATTTCAGTTGCTGCTACGTCATGCACTAATCCCTGTTTTCCTTTATATTAAATTTCTCTAAGTTTAAATTAGGGTAATAATTATTAAAATAATATTTTGTTTTATTTTCATAATGTTAGGTTTATTCTATGATTCGTCCCACAATGTTAATTACTTCTACGAAGCCAAAGTTACTTTTTTGTTTGTATGTTTTTTGAAGTTTATTAATACTGAGACTAATGTTCTTTAACACTAGGGGGGTACCCTTTAAGCTACCCCGGAAGGGGGGCTTTGAACATTTGACTACTGCTACTAAAATTGATATTGCATCTTTAACTTATATTTTCTTCTACATATGATGCTATGATTTTGTAGCACAATAGTTGAACTAAGCATTCTGAAATAGTAAAGAAGTTAAGAACTGTAGAATTTTTAGATATGACACAAAGTTTAAAAATCATTCGAATCTGCCCCCCTTTCCCCTACTTATGGAATACTGAAGTGTGCTTGTATGTACTCACAACATTATAAACGTAGTACTTAAAACTTTAATAAAATCCTTGGTATTCGTGATTTGGACACATTTTAAATGGAACTCTTTAATCGGATCACGTACGTTTATTTGGAATTATACATTTTTGGCAACCCTGGTAGGGTTGCCAAAAATATATAACTTCAAATATAGACGATTAATCCGGTTAAAGAATTTCATTTAAAACGTTTTTATTTACTGTGACTTAACATAAAAAAAATGTTGGTGCTGTTTTTTTCATCACCGTTAAAAAAAAATATTAAATAGTATAAAGGTTAATCATATCATAGATAATATTTGAAAATATTATAATAAATTTGTAAAAACAGTTGTAACAAGCGTATAAAAATTTTGACGTAGCTTGGCGAGAACGCATGGCTTAGTGGTCAGAGCGCCTGTTCGGTTTCCAGGAGGCGCGGGTTCGAGTCCCGCTGCGTTCAAATTTTTATACGTTTTCTAAATAAGTAAATAAATAATTGTATAAGGCTTTTATGGAGTAGTTAAAACCATGATTTCATTTAAGTGGTGCTGATACTTCCACCTTGTATAATATTCACGATATTCAAGCGCAAGTCACGATTATTTGATGATATATTACAATTTAATAAGGATTAAGTTGTAATATATTACCTATGTCAAACTACAACGGTCAGTGTCACTTGGGTCGGGTTTTAGACTCGACACCTTCTATTACTTAATATCAAATTATAATTTATATTTTAATGTAATCTAAAAGGAATACAATAATAACATATTCAAAAATCATGTATACTAACCAAAAAAAAAAAAAGTCATTTTTTTAACTTCACACTGCTTCCCCGCGTAGACAGGGGAAACCTTGTGTATGACACCTAGTGTTATGACACTCCCTTTCTATTAAAACACTTCCGCTCTTTCCACCGAATTCTAAAGGTATTGCGTGTTGAGTGGCGGAACTCAGCGCCACGCTTTATTTTGTTACCAGAGAGTGCCATAATACATGGTAGATTACATACACATTTCACAAATAGTTGAAAAATTATGCTTCAAAGTTAGTGTTCTCGTTATCTTGATCTTGATATCCTCGTTATCATCTTCCGGGAAGATAAGAATATCAGGTTCATACGTGCTATGTAAGTATTATATTGTCAAATCTGATTACAAAAGTGGTCAATATAATATTTCAAGATATTTTAACATAGACAGACACAGTTGAAGCTAATAAAAGCATATTAATTAATGGGTAACGGAGGTCAGTTGTGGCGCAGGGACACAAGAATGTGATTGTAAGCGCGACAGGTTGTGGGTTCGATTATAACTTGAGGAAAAATGCCTCCAGAATTCGGCGGAAAGTGGAGAGCGGAGTGACTTATCACTAGGTTCCCTTTGCCCTTCGTCAGGTGCTCTCGCCGGCTACGTGCGGGGTACGTAAAGCTGTAAAAAAAATTATCGGTATGTACAATTATTGTACATTACACAAAATATTATTTTTTCATATTATTACAGTTTTATAATAAGGAAATCAACATACGTCACTAAAAACATTACACACCATTCATAATTTAAAATAAACATACAAAATAACGCAAAAGTTAGCAATAATTTCAAATAATATAATTATACTACGAGCAAAGCAGTAGGAAGCCCACGGAGGTTGTACAAACTAATCTAATTAGTGAAATTAATCGAAAACAGCGCTGTGAAAGCAGTTCCTGATGATATCGCTGCCTATTGTATCAAATATCAAACCAGAAAATTGACATTCTGCACAAATTAAATTACTAATTACGTCCTTCGGTTAAAAATTTTCGAATGCTAACATTTGATGTTAAGTGAAGTAAGTAGTATAACTTTGTTACAGCTCTACACGCTTTTATCTGGACAATAGTACCCTGCTATATATAACAGAGGGAACCTGGTGTACACATTCCCAATTTGAGCTACGTCACTTATAATTTGGCGGAAAATGCGGAACGGGTAGTCTTAACACTGAGTTCCTTTTGCCGACCCTGATATATGCGGGATACACTTGGAAACTAACATAATACCAGCCAAAAAAGATAAACAAAATAAATGTGAGTACATTGTAATACTTTAATTTTCTTTATGTTTTTTTTTCATTCATTTACTCCAAGTTTACAAAAACGAGTAAAAGTGACATATTCTCTCACCTTCCTACTTCATGTAGCCTACTCTACGTTTCCAGTAAGAACTGCTATATTACATAAATAAATAATAAATAAATATACTTTATTGCACCTTAAAAAACAAAAATAAAATAAAACAATAAAAAGCTTAAAAATATTACATTATAATAAAAAAGTACAATAAGGCGGCCTTACCGCTTAAAGCGATCTCTTCCAGGCAACCTTTGGATGTTGGATTGGAGTTGTATAAAAGTGGGCGGTGCACTAAATGGTATATTTACATGATTATTATATGTAATATTAAAAATACATCAAGTACATAAAATACAAACAAATAAATATATATTTATTAAGATATATATAATACATAATTATTACATACACACATACATACATATACTATATGTACACACAAAATATAAAAAGCACAATAAAAAAAATGAACCAATTTAGTATTGTTATATATTATAATAAAATAATGATTTTTTAGCTTTTTCTTAAAAATATATATACTTTTGGCACGTCTGATATCTATAGGTAAAGAATTCCATAGACGGGCAGCTTTTATAGTAAAGGAATTAGTGAAATAGGAAGATGAGTGTAGAGGAATTTTTAGCAATAAATTGTTGTCGGAGCGTAGAGTACGTACGTAGGTGTCATGAAGAAACATGAATTGTTTCTTCAATTAAGGAGGAGTGGAAGGGTTAGGTTATGTATGTTACATCAATATATATTCTTGATTTCGGTTATAAATTACAGTGATATAATTTATTTATTTTTATTTATTAATTTTTTTGACGCCAGTCGTGGCGCAGAGGCACAAAGTGTGACTGCAAAATCGACTGGTTGTGGGTTCGATCCCCACTCGAGGACATGAAATATTTGTTTAAGTTTATATTTTCATTTCTTGGTTCTGGTGTCGAGGGAGAAGCACGGTGTTGAGTTCCGCCACTCAACACGCAATGCCTCCAGGCTTCGGCGGCAAGTGGGGAATGGAGTGTCTTAACACTAGGTTCCCTCTGCCTACCCTGCTGTGTGCAGGATACAGCGTGAAGCTGATTTTGATTTGATTTATTTTTTTTACTTCACGATGTATCACGCTCGTAGCAAAGTATGCAGAAGGAACCTGGGAATTTAGTGTTAAGTCACTCCGTTCCCATTAAGTCAATTCCTTTCCCCACGGAAAGGAATAGGGGTAGATCTTCCGCTAACCGCAACATGCAATGGCCTTAACACTAGGGTCTCCCTACATACTCTGCAACATGCGCAATACGTCGTGAAGCTGAAAAAAAATCTAAAAATTGTTCCTCTTGTGAGCCTCCGTGATATAGACTAGGTAAATAGTTAATATTGATATTACGCAATGCAAATAGTTCATTTCACTAAGTCCGCTATAAAGTTCACTTTTGGTCTAAAACAATGCTTTATTTGCAAAGGTTTATATAACTGTAATGGGTAAAAAGAATTTTAGGTCAAAATAAACTAATATATTGAGATATTAATAAACTATTGAGGTCAGTGGTGGCGCAGTGGCACGAGGTGTGACTGTAAAACCGACTGGTTCTGGGTTCGATCCCCACTCGAGGAGATGAAATATTTACTTAAATTTATATTTCCATTTCTTCGCTCTGGTGTCGAGGTTAAGCGCGGCGTTGAGTTCTGCCACTCAACACGCAATGCCTCCAGAATTCGGCAGAAAGTGGGGAACGGAGGTTCCCTCTGCCTACCCTGCTGTGTGCAGGATACAGCGTGAAGCTGATTTATAAACTAATATATAAGATTTCAACTGTTAGCTGATATTTTAAATGTTTAATTTCAGAAGTTTACATCTTAGTAAATGGAGAGAGGTTAATGAACCGACTTATTCCAAAGATAGATAGAAGACATTTTAAAAATAAAGCCGTATTTGGTTCTTTTTTGACCGAATATTTGAGATTAAAGAACCTTTATAATTTCGTTATACGTTTATACCCAACAGTCCTAACAAAACACTCAAATAAAGCGATTTTAGAAATCGTTGTGCTCTACATCACACACTGCCTCAGGCAAGAGTATATACGCAGAGATGGGAGAGATATTTACTGTGAATATGGATATATAATGTATAATGTTGGAATATTAAGTTAACATTTCTATTAAATTATAAACCCAATTAACATTACAATTATTTATAATACAAATTTATTTCTTTTTTTTCTAATATTTTACATGACGACAAGAGAAAAAACAATATATAAATAATCCTTAGCTATTTTTGAACTAAATGAATACTAAAAATAAGCTACGAATTAGACTGGGGAATATATAACACATTTTCTGAGCCAGGTTTTCTCTGCCTACCCTGTTCTCTTGCAGGTTTACTTGATTGTTTATTTATTTACAGGAAGATTTTCTATTACAAAGTTTTATTCATACAAAGATTGATCTTAAATAGGTACCTGGATGCAGCGGTAGAGATATATTATTAAATCTGTGTTAAATTATTTTTCTGTCACTATTAATAATAGAAATAGATAAAAGTTGAAAACGTACCTGATGTGAGAGGCGAAACTAGTGATCTATAACACTAAAAAACAAGTTGACAATCCATCAAAAAGGCTCGTAGTATGGTACAATGGAATGAAAAAGTGAATATATAGCAATTAAATAAAACATGAAGCCCGCCATACATCTATCGCTTTCAATAGAAACATTGTAGAATACACATTCAATCAAGTGATTTATATTTATTACTAACGTGAACAGTCTGCTACAAAGGTCCCGGTGAATTTAGATGTGTAATTCGGTTTTAAATTTTTGAACTGTTTATTTAAATAAAAAAATATATTATGTGGTTACATTATTCTATTAAACAGAAAAATACATTTTCAATTATATAAATAATTAATAAAATTCACGATAATTCGTTGTAAGAAGGTTTTGAACAGATGTATTCGTAATGTAATGTTTATTTTGTATTAGATCTTACGGGAAATTTTAGGGGATCTCGAAAAAATCGTTAAATCGAGGAAATCGTTATATTGAAAGTCGTTACATTACTGTATAAATATAACTCTTTCATTTATAAGTCCATTAAAATAAAAAAAAAACTACTACTAAGGTTTTAATAATTTTCACTTTAAAAACCTTAAGTGCTCTGCAAACATACATAATAATATCTATATCAAAACAGGAACATAATGTCGTGTGCTTTTTAAATATATAATTCGGGCAAAGCCGCGAGCGGGTCGCTAGTTATTATTAAATGAAAGACTTTTTAAAATATTTCTTCAATTCGTTGAGTTTAGGGCTGTACCTGACAGCACTATGACGACAACATTTAATGGTAGTTTTCCATTTTTACTAAGTACATAAAAATATGAAAGTGAAAAGTATAATTGATACACACTCAGACAGAACTTAAACGCAATTAGTTCAGTGCGTTTCAAATCTCTTCTCCCTTCACAAAGTTATTCACTCGTTTCGCGACCATCAACGAAGGTTTACGTGTTTAGCACTTTGCAGGTCGATATACGGCATTCGACGTCTGTATGTACGTCCGCACAATGTGAGCTCGAGTGACAATGAAGTACAAAGAAGTCGGTTAAGCGTGAGCGTTTTTATTGTTTTTGTATTGCTCAACCGACGAATATTTAAAAAGTCGGCTTCTTGTGTCGGTACTGTAGGCTTTGTTGTATGTGAGCGTGGTATACGTTTATGTCTGCGGGATTGGTCTAATTGCTAGCTTAGTGTCTGTCTTAGTTCTTGGATTTATATTTCAGGACAAAAAGCTGAAAAAAAAACATGTTTTGTTTTTTTTTCAGCTTCACGCTGTATCCCGCGCACAGTAGAGTAGGCCAAGGCATGCAAGCGGGCTAGGCAAGGGAACCTAGTGTTAAGACACTCAGTTCCCCACTCTCCGCCAATTTCTGGAGACATTGCGTGTTGAGTGGCGGAACTCAACGCCGCGCTTTCCCCTCGACACCAGAGCGAAGATATGAAAATATAAATAGAAATAAATATTTTATCTCCTCGAGTGGGGATTGAATCCACAACCAGTCGATTTATAGGCACACTTTGTGCCCCTACACCACGACTGGCCTCATTCGGCGGAAAGTGGTAAAAAGAAGCGTCTTTATGGGAACGAACTGTTTTAACACTATGTACCTATTTTTTCTCAGCCTACTTTGCTATGTCTTGAATACATCGAAGAGCTAAAAAATATCATAGTGATGATACAAGTGTGGAATATAAAAGATATATTACAAATATCAGCCCCGTTTTAGGTTCAAATCCATTAACATATGCCTACAGTATTCAAAGGTGCGATTACGTGCTTTCACCAGTCAACTAATCCCCTATTATAATATTAAATTAAAATCAAAAATCAAATCAGCTTCACGCTGTATCCCGCACACAGCAGGGTAGGCAGAGGGAACCTAGTGTTAAGACACTCCGTTCCCCACTTTCTGCCGAATTCTGGAGGCATTGCGTGTTGAGTGGCAGAACTCAACCCCGCGCTTAGCCTCGACACCAGCGCGAAGAAATGGAAATATAAATTTAAGTAAATATTTTCTCTCCTCGAGTGGGGATCGAACCCACAACCAGTCGGTTTCACAGTCACACTTTGTGCCGCTGCGCCACGACTGGCCTCAATATTATAATATTGCTATTATAATATTGCTGGCCTATTATAATATTGTTGTTACATATCTTTCTTTCTTATATTTATTAAACACACATAATTCCTATTTAACTAACACAGAAACAAATTAATTAATTATCAAACGTCACAATACAACGTAGACTGTTTACTTACAACTTATTCAAAACTGTGGAAGTTTCTTAAGAATACTTAACAAGGCTCGCGGAGTTCATAGCACGGCAACTTTAGCTTTTAATATTTCAGAATCGTCGAGTAAACCCTTCAATGGATGCTAAACGTCCCCAGGTGTGGTGACAATGGCAAACTTTGAACCTCGACTCGCTTTCGCAATGTCAACGTTACGTAAGCTTCCACCAACAATTACTTGCAAATACATGTTTTATACACAATTTTTGTGCTCTCTATAACTTTATACGTCTATAGTACTTGTTTATATTATTATGTTCTATATCACAATTTAAAAGAGTTGTGAAAAGACGTTTGTGTGTTAAAGGTTATTACCAAATTAATGATTGTATAAATGATAACACGCCTTGGAAATGAAATGCTCGCTCCAGTCTATTTCAAAGTATCATTGTTAGAAACGCTGAAATGTGATTTTGTATAATTGATTTTAAAAAAATAAGTCCCGCTGAGTTTCTTGCGCCGGTTCTTCTCAGATCTGAGGCACTAATTTTAGTGAACTGGTGGTAAATTATTTGACGTTCAAAAAATGAAGCATGTAACTTCTTATTTTGAATAAAATTATTTGACTTTAATCAACTTAATTCTACGCTAATTTTTATATCCTGTATATAAAAGTAGTTTAATGTCGTTGAATTCGATACTTTAAATCAAAGCCGTTGATTTTTCTGTAATGATTTTTTCAAAAAAGGATAATTGTTTTACAACGATAGAAATTTACATCATTTATTTACTGTTTATTGTATGTATGAAAATGTAAATCTCTGATATACATTTATATAAATTTATATTCATCTTCTTAGTGGGAAATATAAAATGTAGTAGCGTTTCTATTTTTAGATCACTTGAAAATAACATTATGTGAGTATTCCTAGAAATTCCACTGCTCGTTTGTGGAGTGCTTCGCTTTACTTTTACAACTTTATTCAATAAACTGTTATTAATAAATTGTAGTTATATAGCCTGCCTGCCTTATACTGGTATAAGGCAGGTGTGTAGAAGGGTACAAGTTTGTGTAACAGTAAACACAATAGGTTGTGGGTTCGATTCCCGATCATCCCGATCTCGATCTAGGAAATGCAGTAATCAATATTTTTATTGCTTCGCACTCGTCTCGAGGCAAAACGCGGTGTTGAGCTCTGCCACTCTACACGCAATATCTGGAAAATTTTACGGAAAGTTAATTAACGTAGTGTCTTAACAATAGGTTCCCTGTACCTACCCTGCTGTCCTGCAAAACAAAACAGCGCTAATAGAGATGACAACTAGACACAGAAGCAACTTATGATTTAAAGGCAGAGGTCCACGTCACAGCGGTAGATAGCGCCACTCCACTTATTTCGCAGCGACAAGGGTAACATTTGGCAACGCCGCGATACTATCGCACATTTCCCTACAGATATACTCGTAGTTTAATGGCGCTATTTGGCGCGCGTCCTACGATAACCAAACAACTACTTTTGTGCTAATTTATTCGTAGAGTCTAGTCAGTTCAGCCTATCAGCGTTTTACGTGTGTTTGAAATTATATGTGGAAATAAACAAGTAAGGATTTTTTTTTATTTAAATTCAGTTAAGGCCAGTCGTGGCTGCAAATGCGACAGGTTGTGTGTTCGATTCTTACTCGAGGGAGTGAAATGTTTAATTAATATTTTTATTTCTTCACTCTGGTGTCGAGGCAAAGCGCCGCCTTGAATTCTGCCACTCAACAACTGTATTTCCATATAGCAGATGTAGGGTACCAGGGAAGGCAGAGGGAACCTAGCGTTTCGGCCAAGAATCTTCGTTCCGACTTTCTGCCGAATTTCCGAGAGAGTGGGAAGAACTCAGCCACGAGCTATATCTTGTTACCTGAGTGAGGAAATGAAAATAATTCTTTTACCCGTATAGTAATCGAACTCACAACCTTCGTATTTACAATAGGACCACTGCCATTGCGCCATGACGGCCTTCAGCCGTAAATAAATAATGTTATAAAATAGCCACTTGATTGGAAAAAAAGTTCCTTTTATGTGATGCACCAAATGCACTCGACGGCTTTATGTATCCACTTCGATGATTTATTCTTACCTTTGTTCATATTAAAGAATCTACTGATAAAGCAAGTAAACTGCATATTCCATATTGATAAGTTATATAAAAGCAATTTCATATAATTCAACTATTTATTCAATGAGATCACTAGGAGGTATTAACTGAAATTAATACCAAATATTGAAGTGTATGGTCCCTTGACGCACAGAAACAATGAAGCGACTAATGTCTAATGAATGTATTTATATCCCACTTTCGTTTATCTCCTTTTTATTTATCGCCTGACCAGTGACAGAGTTTACTCAAATTAACATAAGTTTAGGCAAAATCCAAAATGTAAATAGATATAATACAAAAATTAAAAAAATATATATTCACCCAGGCAATGCAAATTAAAAAAGATAAAAACAATAAAACCTGTAGAACCTTTGACTACACACTTTATAGAGTTCGTGACGTCTGACTCAAACATTAACATTTATCTTTCAACGTTGGAGCTGCCTTTGAGACCGGCACCGTCCATCCTGGTCATTACGGTCCATTCATCCTGGACATTCAAATCGATCTAACCTTCCCTTTCGTTTCACCCTTGACAGGAGGCCGAAGTCGTAAAGGTATTCGTAAATAAACTTTATGTAGAACTTCATTGCTATTCTAAAAGTAGCGACTGCTGAGGTAATTATTACACTTAAAATATTAAATTTAAAACAATCATATAATAACTAGCTCTAGTTCTGAATATAATTCCACTAGAACAAAAACCTAACTGGTGCTTATAATAGAGACATTTCATTATTTTTCTATATTATCTAATAGATAGCGCTACATACATTTTTACTAATGGCTATCAATAGGCCACAAAAAAAAACACTTAGATAAAAATTTTAAGGAAAATCTTACCTACAGTCTAACTCATATTCGAAAACAGCCTATCCTCTAATTACAACGGAAAAAAAAATCACATTATAGACACAACATCAATATATATTTATTATTATATAGTAGAGTTCATTCTACAAAAGAATATATATTATTTAAATCAAAATGTCCATTTATTACATGTACCAGTCCAGTACTGTAATATCCAGACGATTTGGAATGCAGATATCGCCATAGTTTCAACCCGTTTTTCAATCATGCAGCGAAAATATTATGCTATTAAAAATTTGCGAGAGCGAAAAAATAAAATAAAATATTATGATATCATTTCTCCAAGTGGCAATAGAGGACACGACCGGTCACATTTACAATCACACACTTGCGGTGGCTGAAATTTAACTTAATTTTACAAATCAGTATAAATATAGAGGAACACATCCACATTTATCGCTAGTGCCTATCTATATTTGCAACGAATGCGAGAACATTTACCGAAAGTCCGTACATTCTCGTTTCGCACGCACTCCTATTATCAGGAAATGTGAGTTAAATTCGTACAAACACAAACAACAATTGTGAAAATCCCACACTGTTTCTCATTCCAGTTACTTTGCTATGTAAATATAAACAGGCGTCGCTCTTACGCGATCAAAAGAATGACAAACGAGTTAAAAGAATAATGGAAAGTAAATGAAAACGACAAAATCACTTTTTTTCCACCGTTTCTTCTATTGTAGTCGCACTCATCTCTCTCCAACTTATAATGACTACGGCGCGGGTCTGTGTCATGTCATAGAAGCGTAAATATTGAATGTCTCTTCTATCTGGAGATTGTTGGAACAATTTTGGGTGAAAATTAAATTATACGTGTTTTCACTTTGTTGTAGCTATTATTGTGTCAAATCGTTGGCGTTTTAGAGCGATTTATATTTGTTTTTTTTTTATAATTTTCGGTGGTCTTCGGCAGAGCGAGACAGTATTGGTCTTGTATAGGATCCAAGCTCGACTTCATATGAAGTACCGTTCTCATCTCTGGGCCGGTATGCCTGGTGGCCGCCAGTATTAGTTTAAACTATCTCATCACATAGTTGAACACTGGCTTTGCGCAGATAGCCCAAATATAAGTAAGTACACGGGCAAGTGCAGTAAATAAATATTTAAAAAGGCACACTTTTGAACTTGAACATAATTTAATATCTTATTACGACTCTTTCACTATCAATGTGAAGCTATAAATAAAACTACAAGAACAGGTATATAGCATAAACTGTTAAAAACTAAACTAGGCTTAGGCCTCGATAAAAACGCAAAACTACTTTTTAAAATATAATGCATTTACTGAAAGAAATGGCGAGAAAATGGGTGAAATACAAATTAGCGGTAGATCCGCCGCAAGCGATTTATTTAAAGGACCAATAAATATTCAAGAGTAATTTACCATCAGTAATGCTGAACCAAATATTTTTACTCCGGTTTAATACTTAATCCGCTTAAAGGTAAAATAGGGCGTGGCAAATGTACTTTTGAAAGCACTGAACCAAGCACGAAGGTTGTAAAATTTATTGTTTTTGAAGTATTATCTTTTAAAGTCAGTGTACTTTCATTATTTTTTTGGAATTTATTTAATCACAATGAAAATAAATGATAAATTAAATAAGACAAAAAGTTATAAAAAGTAAACAAACTCTAAAAAAGAAATGATTTTCAAAAGACTGAATTGCATTTCTTAAATCATTAGTAAGAACTATTTGTAGTTCCATCCTCCACAAATAACGTTACTGTAGCGTCTATCTATCTATCTTTTAAACAAAATTAAAAATTAAAAATAAATTAGCTTCACGCTGTATCCCGCACACAGCAGGGTAGGCAGAGGGAACCTAGTGTTAAGACACTCCGTTCCCCACTTTCTGCCGAATTCTGGAGGCATTGCGTGTTGAGTGGCAGAACTCAACGCCGCGCTTAACCTCGACACCAGAGCGAAGAAATGGAAATATAAATTTAAGTAAATATTTCATCTCCTCGAGTGGGGATCGAACCCACAACCAGTCGGTTTTGCAGTCACACCTCGTGCCGCTGCGCCACGACCGGCCTCATCTTTTAAACAAAAGATAAAAATAAAGATAAGTGAAAATCGGTTTATTCGTTTGTGAGCACACTACAGATAGACACACAGCAACATACATACACTAACACGTCAAGCTTATTTCTCCTCTTTTTCAATCGAGTATTAATAACTTTAATATACTTAAAAAACTTTCGAAATTAGAATATATGAAATTATCTATATATAGATCAAAAAAATCTTTATAAACGCGCCTACTTATGCTTATAATTTTAACGATACGAGATATTACAGCAAGTGTCGCATTTTCTTGATTTATGACTTCCACTAATGCCAATATAGCACTTTGGTCACGTACAACGTAGCATGTTTTTGGTAGTCTATGAAACCTTGATAAATCAGATTCATGTTGAAATTAGAAGGAAAATACGCCGGAGTCAGTTTGAACGAGGGAAAAATCAAATTGAATTTGCCCTTACACTATAGAACGATATCTCAGAGATAAATCTTGAAACTCATCTCGAGCAGGAACGAAAACTTTGATAGAAAAGTAAAAAAAAAGAAGTTAAAACATTTACTTTAAATATATAATCGTTATTTGGTGGAAATCCGGAAACGTAAAAAATAATATTTTTCATATATTACCAACGCTTGTAGGTTTGTACCTAGATCGTTGATAAACTTAAGCTTAATTAATATAGTAACATTTAAAATATACCTCGTAATTAATTACCGGATCCAATTAAATTTTTATTTCTGCCAATACTTTTATTTCAAAAGAGGCCTACGAAACACCAGACGTCATTGTTAGACTCGTCTCCGGTAACAGAGGCGCGAACAAAGGTTGGCGTCACTTTGATCGATTACACGAAAACTTCATTTATTACATAGAAAACAGTTTACGTATCAAAGCGTGTTCATTTATAATAAACATAGCTCGTAATGTACTAAGACGAAGATTCATTTATGGTATCAATCTTCAAATAACCCTGCATTTTCAGATTTACAGATTGCGTGAAATAATATGTTTTCATATTGTTTTAAATGTATCTATTGTGTACTTAACAAGTTTTGAAGTGTTAATTAATTATTTGTGTAATTTTAATTGATAATGGTTTACTTTAGTTTATCTTCACGCTGTGTCCCCTACATTGATATGAGGCAGTCTAGTGTTAGGGCAATGTGTTGTGGCGGAGTACAACGCCGAGCTTTGCCTCGGTACCAAAGTGAGGAAATGAAAATACTAAATATTTCATTTCCCGAATGAAAATATATACACAACCGCATGTCTGCGCCCTTGCGCTGCTATGCTTGAAAATCTTTCGATTATGATGAAAGGAAAAATTGAAGAATGTTCATTAAAATGCATAATTCGAATGTATTATTTATTGTTATTACGTTATTTATGGATCGATCGAACTACTATAGTTGTTTTTGCCTACAGACTGATATAGGAATAAACAAATATAACATCATGCAAGTATTAGCGTTATGAGAGAAGTGACTTAGTTGATATTTGTATAATAGAATCAACAACACCGAATGTTGATCTAGAGGGTATGTAATATGTCTGTCTGATTTTGATGACAGTAAAAAAATAAACTACTCATAAAGAACTATTACAGCTCTCAAAAATTATAAGATGCCTAATAAGCTCAAAATATTCTTAAAGATAACGTTAATACATTCCACTTAACAATTTAAATTTAAACTCCTGAAATGTGTAGAAAAATGGATGTATCGTGAGTTAGCGGCTTATCCGAGAGCGATTTATTCAAACGAGCAATAAATATTCAGGAGTAATTAGCCGACGTCGCGTCGCGCACCGTCGACACACTCGCACGCCTCCCTCGCGCACCGTCGACACACTCGCACGTCTCCGTAGTGCGGTACGGTAATCCCTATGACGGTAGATTAACAGATATTGCTTCGAAAGCCTGAAAAATTTAATTTCCACTCACTTTTGTGGTATATGACAGAATATATACATATATATTTTAATTTTTCTGTTATAGCATGATAGGAGCTAAGTTTTGGTGTCTTGTTCCATTCTACATATTTTTTTATTCATATGAAATTGCATGTTGAGAAGCATAATTCAACGCTGAGCTATGTCCATGGGCGTATCTAAACATGTATATGGGGGGAGGGAGATCTGGACTTTAGCTATTATGTATTTTTGTTAGCTTAAGGCATGGTTGCACAGACTTATTAAGACTAGGGGCCACTCGGGCAAATCATGAACTGATGGCGGGCCGCCCGCCAGAAGTATAGGTAATATTTTTTTTGATTTTATTCTGGAATAGAAATCAATATTTTTTTAATGTACGAGAGTATTATTTTTGCTTTCGGCGGGCCACCAGTATTCGACCGGCGGGCCGCGGTCTGTGCATCCATGGCTTAAAGGCTTATATTTTGTAAGTAAAATTTTTGAGGTTTGAAGGTTGTATCTACAAGACAATTATGGGGTGGGCACGGCCCACTTGCCCCCCTTATTTCTACGGTAATGGCTATCTTGCTAATGTGCGTAAACGAAAATAATTTAATGATTTCCCCGAAGTAAGCATGGAAGCCTCAATTATCACATTTACAATTAAACCATTATTAATTATAGACAACTTTTAGATTGTTTTATTATTTGTCATATATATTATATACAATTGTAAACATCAAAATTACTCTTGATACATATTTTTGTTAAAACGGCTTACGTTTCATGAGTAAATACTTAATAAATCAAATAAATGAACTTCACGCTGTATCCCACACACAGCAGGATAGGCAGAGGGAACCTAGTGTTAAAACAGTCCATTCCCCACTTTCGTAGAGTTCACTTAGGCTACTTACACGATCCATTTTTCTAATTCGACATTAGATCCGCCTTTTTTAAATTGGAGTATGAAATAATTAGTGCAATATAAACATTCATATATTTCCAAAAGAAAAAAAACAATTTTTTTTCTAGAATTTGTAACGTAAGATATACAATATCAACAATGTCATGTATGAATTACCTGATCTGATTAGCTGACGGGGTTAAATTACAAGACCTTACAAACACCTCCCTTGGGCCTCGCCATATACAAGTAAAACAAGATAGCGGGATAAGCTTAGTGGGAATGCTTAATTTTAGTTTTTAAAGTAACAAACTAGATTTTTAAGCTTTTTGTACGTGAAATGGTCAACTATTTATTAAATTGTATTATTTGTATTAATGAAACTAGTATTTTTTTTTTTAAATTGTTACATTAAAGTTCGATGATATAATATGTGGCGTTCCAACCAACGCGACGGTTGTGAGATCTATTCCCAACGGGGAAATGGATTTTTTTATATTATCATTTCCTCGTTCTGGTAAAGAGGCAAAGCGCGACGTTGATTTCAGCAACTCATGATTCAATATGTAATGTGCCAAGTATACGGCGGAAAGTGGAGAAATCTGCAATGTGCGGGATACAGCGTGAAGCTTAAAAAATCTAAACCATCGGCACTCCGTCATAATTTTATAAAACTATATAAAATCATATTTAATATACACTAAACTACACTCGTGACCTAAATATTAATACTTCACTGAATATATCAAAGTATTTTTTCTAATTACATTGCGGTGAAAAAAATGTAAAATTTAAATAAAAATAATTAAATAAGAATTGAAAAAATATTTACCTTAACCAAACATAATTTTGAAATTTACTACTATATATATATACTTCTAATATATATTTTGTCAAAGCTTCACGTTGTATCCAGCACACAGCAAGGTCGGCATTGGAAAGCTACAAAAGATGCATAAAAAGTAGAATGTACGTCTATTGTAAGTTTCCTATTCTTCCATTTCGCAAAAGGCACTTAAATTTTATATACCAATACCAATGTATGAACAGGTACTAACCTGAAGTAAAAACTAACTTAAAGTATCGTTGGATTGATTGAATTTGTGTCACGTGATTTTTTAATTTTTTGTGACGCGTTTGAGATGTAGAATGTGAATTCATATTTCCGTAAGCAAAAAAATATTGATTAAATTTTTGGGCCAGTCGTGGCACAAGAGCACAAAATGTGACTATAATAAACGCGACAAGTTGTGGGTTCGATTCTCACTCGAAGAAATGAATTATTTCATATTTCCATTTTCTGCCTTCTGGTATCAAGGCAAAGCGCGGCGTTGAGTTCTGCCCCACCCAATACGCAATGCTTTCAGCGGAAAATGGGAAACGGAGTGTCATAACACTGGGTTTTCCCTGCCTACCCTAATGTATACATACAGCGTGAAGCTAAGAAAAAATATTGATACTCACAGCTCACTATTATTAAGCCTCATATTTGTTTTTAAATCTATATTCGGAGGCACTTTTTATACAGTGAATAATGAACGCAATGAAAATTAGTTATATAATTTAGAATTTCTTATCTACGCATCTTAGCCGCACAGTGGGTTCCAATAGGATTATATTGGGAGACGTTTAACGCTATGTTATATAGTCTTTATCGCTAAATGAACTGTAATATTTTTTTTAATTTGAACTATGTTCATAACAGCAACGAGCGAACTATTTAAATACCATTATTGTTGTATTTTCAACTCCTTAACTAACAAGGAAAAGTCAATGCTATTAAAAATAGTTGCACAAATTTCTCATTAAATAAAAAAACACATATTTAATATATCATAATATAATATTTATTATATATTAAATATGTGTTTTTTTTTATTTAATGAGAAATTTATGGAATATCATACATATTTAATATAAATTTCACTCCATTTAGTCTCTACATAATTTAGACAAAAAACACTCCCAAATAACTATTTCTTCACATTTCTCCATTTCAAATAGCTTTCACTCCAAGAACTGGTCATTAGGTAAGCTGCATCCGTATTCAAAGCGTAGTTGTAGTGTTGAGCGACCGGCGAAGATCGCCTCAAGATTCGTGGGGACGTGACCCGACCGTCGACGGCTAGGGATGTTCTCTCTGAAATACATGAATATTGGGCTATGTGAATGAAAACGTGATTATGGTAAGTATGAGATATAAAATATTTTACTGTAATATCCACTCGTGAATACGTATTTTTTGCCTTTTTTAGCTTCACTTTGTATCCCGCACGTTGCGGGGTATGCAGAGGCAGCCTGGAAACCTACTGTGAAAGCTCTCCGCTCCGTTTAGAAAACTTCAATTCCTTACTTTCTGCTGAATTCTTGAGGTATTGTGTGCTGACACAATATCTCAAGAAAATATTATAATAAATAGCTATAAAATATTCTCGTGGGAATTGAACCCACAATTTGTCCAACAATTTCTTTACAAGTACACGCTTGTGCTCTTGCGCCACTATTAGCTTAATCTTTTTGCTTTTTTTTTGAGAATATAATAAGCAATTCTATAGGTGTTGTTTGTTAACTAAGATTATGATTTGTTTATAAAGATTCAGAGAAATGCCTATATGATAAGTATAAATATTTTTAAATTAAATTTTGTTTACAAAAAATATTTTAAGTTTAAGTAGATTTTATTCAGCTGAGTTTGCAGAACCAATTAGTTATGTTTGAATGCATCAGGAATACTTGCTGCTTTATTCGGAGAAACGCTACGAAATACCATGTCAACCTGGATGCAATTTTAAATATATTGGTTTTGATTTTTTTTACGAACACTTTGTTCATTTATTCGCAAAGAAAATAATTGTGACCTAATCATTATTATAAAGAGAATAATGACTAAAAATAAAGATGCCGCTGAAATTCTAATTGCATTATTAACAACATCAAATGCAAGGAACAGGACGTTTCTATTCCACATATTTGGAAACACTGTGTGGTATGTCAGCTTCACGCTGTATCCCGCACACAGCACGGTAGGCAGAGGGAACCTAGTGTTAAGAGACTCCGTTCCTCATTTTCCTCCGTATTCTAAAGGCATTGGTTGAGTAGCGGAACTCAAAGCCGCGCTTTTTCCTTCGTACTAGAACGAAGAAATTAAAATATTAATAAATAATAATTAATTCTCCCGAGTAAGAACCGAACCCACAACTATTACGTTACAATCAGAGATTGCCTATAGTGATAAAGCCTACTAGCCCCACCATGGGTAATCTCTTCCAGTCGGTCTTAAGGCGGCTTCCTTCACACAATTTTTCATTTGTTTTATCTTGTATCTGTTTTATGTTTAATTTGGTGTAATAAAGTATTAAATAAATAAATAAACAAATAAAATATAGTTAAAATAAATCAGCTTCACGCACGTGTATATCCCGCACACTGCAGGGTAGGCAGAGGGAACCTAGTGCTCAGACACTCCGTTCCCCACTTTCTGCCGAGTTCTGGAGGCATTGCGTGTTGAGCCGCGCTTGTCCTCGACGCCAGAGCGAAGAAATGGAAATATAAATTTAAGTAAATATTTCATCTCCTCGAGTGGGATCGAACCCACAAGTCTGTTTTACAGTCACACTTTGTGCCCCTGCGACTGGCCTCAAAATATAATTATGGGGCGTTAATTTCAATCAGCATTAAATGACTGAGATCAACAGCGCTCGGGAGGCTTATCCAGCCTTACCAGTACTTAGAATCATCTTATATTTATGTAATTACCTTGACGCCCCACGAGAGTTGTTCACAACGTAATCTACAAACGCAAAGTTTTTGGTAAGAGAAGCTAAATGGCTGTGTAAATATTGTGTTAT
The DNA here is from genome assembly GCA_013403705.1 of Heliconius hermathena. Classification (NCBI taxonomy): domain Eukaryota; kingdom Metazoa; phylum Arthropoda; class Insecta; order Lepidoptera; family Nymphalidae; genus Heliconius; species Heliconius hermathena. The sequence goes on along the minus strand of JAAIXJ010000403.1, from coordinate 108,447 downwards.
ATTTTTTTTACTTCCACGCTGTATCCTGCACACAGTAGGCAGAGGGCCTTTAGTTGAGAATCTCCGTTCCCTATTTTCCGTTGGATTGTGGTGATATTTTGTGTTGAGTTACGGAATGCAACGTCGCGTTGTTATAATTCTAATTGAACTTTTTAATTTGCAATATATTTATAATATTTTAACAGTTAATTGAAAAAAAATGTAAATACTAAAAGATATACATAATAAAATGATTTCCAAACGATCATCACAGCGTTTAACTACAAATAGAGATAATGTATACCTACTATAGTTTTATCTTTACCTTACCTTTTAAAGCAATGTGATAAATTGTATTATTGTGCTCACCCTATTAGTAGCTTTAAAAACAGGGAGCTTTCAAGCGGGATTTATACTTGGGACGGTTTAAGTAAAGATCAACGCTTGCAAACCTGAGGCCTCTATTCCATTCCCTTAGTATTCAGAGTTCGTAACCCATAATTTGCCGACTAGTACCAAGGGCGAAGCACAGGGGTCCCTCAGGGCTGCCTGTCATTTGGGAAATATTTGACGTATAACGTTAATGGCGAGCCCGAAACTAAACTGAATGTTTGAATAATTTATTGATGTAATAAGCTTATTTAATTAGTGACGGGTTAATTGGTTTCTGTTGTTTCGGCTTAACTTAACAGGTCAGCGAATATTATAAATACCTATTATGTATGTATTTAATTGAAATTAGCAACACTTTTTTGTTTCCTCAGTTTTATTGTTTTCGTCGCTTTTCTAACAGTTACAGAAAAAGAAAGCTATACTAAATATAAATTATTTCACTGTTTTCACTGTATTACATATCTTAGATCTATGCTATATCTCTTAACATTCCTTCCTTTCTACAAAACAAAGGTATTGTATATAGTATGGAAAAACGTTTTTTGAATGAAATTGTGAATTGTCACTCGAAGCAAAATTGAAAATTTAGCTAACCTTTGGTAGCGACTCCCCAATAATAATAAAAGTAAATAATTTCTAACTTCTGGCAATATCCATTATGAACTTTGTATTACTTTTGTTTGACACTAAACAGTTCAAAACCGATGTACCAAAAGCCTGGCTTGCGAGTACACTACCCTCTGGACCCCTACCGTAGGAACGTTGCCTGCAACCTCTCTCCCTCCCTTACTGGATTTATGATGCGAGAAACGTAGTATGGAAAAACGTTTTTTGAATGAAATTGTGAATTGTTACTCGAAGCAAAATTGAAAATTTAGCTAACCTTTGGTAGCGACTCCCCAATAACAATAAAAGTAAATAATTTCTAACTTCTGGCAATATCCATTATGAACTTTGTATTACTTTTGTTTGACACTAAACAGTACAAAATCGATGTACCAAAAGCCTGGCTTGCGAGTACACTACCCTCTGGACCCCTACCGTAGGAACGTTGCCTGCAATCTCTCTCCCTCCCTTACTGGATTTATGATGCGAGAAACGATTTTTCAGCATCCATAACGACGAGTTATAAAGTAAAAAGTAAAATACTCTTTATTGTACACCGAATAATTAATTACAAAACTGTTTACAATGATACATAAAAAGCACAATAGGCGGCCTTATTGCTAAGCCAGCAATCTCTTCCAGGCAACCTTTGGATAGAGGAGAGCATAAAATTAAATTAGGAGGGGTGTACTAAGTAAATGTAAGTATATAAAATATACGAATAGACAAATATATATACGTATACATACATACATAAAATACATAGATACATTTACACATACACATACAACATATACAAATAGGCATATACACATGTATACATACACACACATAAGTACATACATAATAAGATTTTATGGGAATAGTAAACGTATTAATTAAATTTGTTAATTATACTTAAGATTTTCAAAGTGTTGAATTATATTCTTTAAGCCTTTTTTTAAAGGTCATTAAAGTTTGAGCCTGCCTGATTTTAACGGGTAAAGAGTTCCATAAGCGAACAGATTTAACAGAAAAGGAATTTGGAAAGAAGGAAGAAAAGTGGCAAGGGATTTTGAGAGAAAATATGTAATGGGATGTTGATAGCCAAAAATTTGCCACAAAAATCTTCTAGGTTTTAGGTCTAAACTCTAAAGCAAATATTTGTTGCAATATATTTGTTGATTGAATTTGACGTGTTAATTTTATACAACACAGT
>JAAIXJ010000403.1:74284-105557 GCA_013403705.1 Heliconius hermathena | reverse complement strand
TATATATATATATATACATATACACTATATTTGATCACTATAAAGTCAGCATAGTAGCAATAGTAGTAATTTGGCAAATATAAATAATAATACAAGATATTAAACACGAGGTCGTCGTGGGAAAGAGGCACAAGGGTGTGACTGTAACGTGACGGTTGTGGGCTCGATTTACTCGATCCTGGTAACAAGGCAATAGCGTGGCGTTGAATTTCGACACTCAACACGCAATACACCCACGCAATTCCCTCTACCTATCCTAGCCAATAAAAATGGCACCTGGCAATGGCAAAGAAACGAATATTTGTGACTGGGTTACAATATGACTGATTGACAAACGAACTCTCATAGTAATATATTTCATTACAATAAAAGCGAAGCGAAACACTTTATTTAGCGCCAAATCGAGTGAAGATCCTAAATGAGATTCACGTTGTCAGCGCGTTTTATAGATGCAGCGCTCGTTTACATAAGATTTATGATGATATACGACGCGATGGACTCTTGTGCATGACGTGGAGGTTTGCCCCTCCAGAATTCATCGAAAAGTGGGGAGCGGATTATCTTAATAGGGAACGGAGTAACTTAATACTAAGTTTCCATATTCTCCTAGCGTACCCTGCTATAAGCGAAATACAACGTGGAGCTATATATTCCTACTACTATAGCTTGTACTCAGACAATTCTAATAGTCTCACAACAACGTCGTCTCAGAGCATATCTATCTATCTATCTATATATAAATAAATAATAAATATAAGGCTGGAGGGCTGGACCCACCATCGAACGACCTACGTCATATGACACTTTAAACTTTGTAGAAATGAAAATATTAATAAATAATAATTGATTCCTCCGAGTGTGGTTCGAACTCACAACCGTCGCGTTACAGTCACACTCTTGTACACCTGCGTCGTGATGTTTATTATACATATATGTGTTTAAATAATAAATATAAGGCTGGAGGGCTGGACCCACCATTGAACGACCTACGTCATGTTACATACAGCAGGGTAGGCAGAGGGAACCTAGTATTATGACACTTTAAACTTTGTAGAAATGAAAATATTAATAAATAATGATTGATTCCTCCGAGTGTGGTTCGAACCCACAACCGTCGCGTTACAGTTACACTCTTGTACACCTGCGTCGTGATGTTTATTATACATATATGTGTATAATTTACATTTTGAAGATAGATAACGTCTTTAGACAGCTGGATATTAGTATTGAATATCTTATGATGTTATGATACGTAAAGACGGAAATAAATCAATTTAATAAAAATCTATATTTAAGTATTTAGATTTTTTAGCGTAACGTCGTATCTCTATGCGGAAATGCGGTAATACGATAGGCAGAGAGAATCTAGTGCTAAGACCCTCCGTTCACCTCGCAGTGCCTCAAGAAATTGGCGGACGTGTCTTAACACTAGGTTACCAGGCTCTCTATGCCTACCCTGCCATGTGCAGGACATAGCGTAAAGATAAATAAATAAAAAAATATTATATATTCTTTTTTACGTATACTTAAGAAAAGCTAAATGTTCATACAATTTCTTGTACGAAAAGAAATTATAAATTTTAATTACACTTTCCGACAAAAAGGTTGCTGAAATAAAAAGAATATGAAACCCAATAAAACCTTTGAAGCCTTAAAAAACGGGTGCCTATCCTGCTTTTTCAGTTCAGAGGAGCTAACTAATCCTATACACACTGGCACTAGCCGATTGACTGCCCGCTTCATGTTTATGCAGAGATCGCGGTCGCATTGATGGGATGCGGCTTTTGATATTTTTTTTTGGAATTTGGCTAGCCGTAGAATGAAGGCGACTCCGGTGGATTTATGTGGAATAAAGTGGAATTAGAATATTTTTAAAAATCAAAAATAGAATATTTTTGTTTATTATTTTTCACTTTGTATATATATTTTTTTCAGATTATTATTTTTTTCTTTTTCAGATTTATCGTTACTTTCAGATTAGTATCGACAATTTAAAGCATAATTTTTAACAGATAGATACTACAAAGAGACGCTATGTTATAAATACTTACAATTTTATTTACTATACATGGAAAATATCTTTATTGAGCACAACATAAGAGTAGGCAAAGGAAACTTGGAAACCTAGTGTTAAGATACTCTGTTCTCATTAAGACACTTTTTCCCTTACTTCTCGCCAAATTTTTGGGGCATTGCTTGTTGTGACAGTGACGGAACTCAACGCCGCCAGTAGCTTCCTTAGCAGAGTAAGAAAATAAAAAATGAAATGATGAAACATTTCATATTTTCCTCGAGTGGGATTTGAACCTACAACCTCGCGTGTTTACAATCGCACGTTTGAGCCACGCCACGACTGGCCTCAATATTGTAATAATATTAAGTATTGGAAAAGAGTTTCTCATCTCGCATATACGATTATTGTAATATCATAAAAAGCTCCTTAAATAAATATTCCCAGTTGTCATTTGTGCCTCGCCATTGGATATTGAACATCTCCATACGACCGGAGTAATCACTGAGCTTGAACGTGCAAACAAATAAATCCAATCAATTTGTACAAAACTTGTTGAGTTTAAGATTGTATCTATTGTGACATATTTTCTCGATATAAAAATGTATATGGTATAATGATAGTTTTAAGATAGATAGATTTTTATTCTTGATTATGGTTAAATGAAATATTTAATATTTTCATTTTTTTTACTCTTGTAATGAGGCAAAGCGCGGCGTTGAGTTACGTCGCTCAACACACAATACCTTTAGAATTTGGCGGAGAGTGGGGAACGGAAGTGTCGTAATGGAACCGAAGCTTTGGATACAGCGTACATATAGAAACTAAAAAATAAATTCTAACTGGTTCTTTTCTTAACCACTTTATGCCGTGTAGGATTTGAGCTCGTATCAATAAATTCTATATTTAAAATAAGCATAGTAAAATAATATGTAAATTTAGTATATTATTCGAGATAGGCAGAATTTAATATTTCGTAATATCATTATCAAAACTAGTCAAAAAAAGTTTTTTTGTGTTCAAATGCAAACATTGATAATCTAATACAACAAATTATTTTTAGATGTTACATTTTCTTTGAATAGAAAAATAAAATACTTTTCCCGTTGTATCTTTTTTTCTTATTTGCCTTTAAACATATTTTCGTTATAGGACGAAGCTGTAAAATAAGAATACTAGTCGTCTTACTCCATCAACATTCTATAAAACAATTTAATTTTTTTAGTCTCACGCTGTATCCCGCATACAGCATGGTAGGCAGAGGGAACTTAGTATTAAGACACTTCGTTTCCCATCTTCCGAAGAATTCGCCCGTCTGCCTTGTCTTTTTCCATGAAAAAAAAAAAGAATTCCGGAATTTTGCGTGTTGAAAGCTAAGAAATTAAAATAGTAATTATTTCATTTACCCTAGTGGGAATCAAACCCACAACCTGTCGCGTTGACAATCGCACTCAGTGCCCCTGCGCCACGACTGGAATTTGACGTTTAATTCATAGTTCAGCATAAAAAGTTGTATAAAAAGATTCAATGAATTTATTAAAAGCTTGTATAACGTTCACTTTCTTGAAAACGACCAGCTCTCGTAAATTGAATGTAGCTATAACAAACTTACTTACGCTTCATTTATTTTCCCCACCCCGTAACCTTTAATATTTGTTTTACCTAATAATAAAACATTTGTGTTATATATTACATTATATTATTATATTTGTGTTATATCATTTGTGTTATAATGTTTTTTTTGTTTTAGAACTTCATTTTGTAAGCCACACTTCGCGGGGTAGGCAACGGAAACATGACCTGTACCCCCAAATGAAAATCAAACTCAAAACCGCCGCGTTTACAAGCACGCTGTGCAGCTGCGCCACGATCACGGCTTGAAATCCTTATTATTTGCATATAATAAATATTAAGGCCATTATGGCGCAGTGGGACAGCGTAAATGAGATAGATGTAGATTCAACCCCACTGGGGAATGAAATATTTTTATTTCCTTGCTCGAATTGAAGAAAGTAGTTTCTTGACACTGGGTACTCTGCCAACCCCATCCTTAAAACATAAAGCTGAAAAAAAACTTTTTTATGAGCAGCTTACACTAAAACCACTAATAAATATCTACACATTTCATTCGTACATTTAACTACTAAATTACAAATAAAAAAATAAAGTTCACGTTGTATCCCGTATACATCTTCGACACCAGCGCAAATAAATGAAAATGCAAATTGAAATAAATTTATAATTTCCTCGAGTTGGGATCGAACCCACAACCAGTCACATTTACAATCACTCACTTGTACCCCTGCGCCACAACCGGCCTCGCTAAACTACAAAACTCAACATAAACTAAAACCGACTCAAGTGTCGAAGCGATAGCTGGAGCTATACATTCACGTCAATAGATTTTCATTTAGCATCAAATTGTTTCTAAGAGATTGATGGTGCCATCCTCCATGATAGATTTAATAGATGACTGGTCTATATAAGGGTTGTTTGACGTTGTTTAATCTTATATAAATATATTCAAATGGCTTAATTTAAATTCGATTGGTGTTTGGTGTTATTATAAGTAAAAGATTGCACCAGAGTGGCGTCAAGAATTTTTTTTATGTGATTAGTGATTTATATAATAAATTTAAATAAAGAAAACGAAAGATGTATATATAATAAAATATTAAATTAATCATTTTTCTTTAAAATAAATAATAAATTATATTACTTAAGTTATAAGAAGCGTATAAAGTTTCGAAGTAGCTTGATGAGAACGTATGGCTTAGTGGTCAGACCGCCTGGTCGGTTTCATGGAGGCGCGGGTTCGAATTCCGCTACGTTAAAATTTTTATACGTTTTCTAAATAAGTATTTTTCTTTCCTTAGTGTGGATTAACCCTTTAAAAATGTTTAAAATAATAAATTATATTTTTATTTAAAAATAGTAATAACATTAAGGCACTACCTATTCAAAATCCCCGTTACAACATTTATTTTAATCGGCAATAAAAAAAAGCCAACATCATATAACAATCCTATTACACTCGATTAATCGTACGACCGTTCTAATGGCGATACTTTACCCGTAGCCGGGTAATGTGTAGCACCATACGTCACGTCTTTGGTCGGCGATTCATTTGCCACCGGCGTACGTCGTACAGCGTACAGCGTACAGACTAACAGATGGATAACCGAACCTTTGAACTGGGCCTTGTTTGCTTTATTCATGTGCAAGTTAAATTGAGTTTTAACATTTCATTATGTTTGATATTTTAATTTACAATTATTATGGTTATAAATTTTGATTTAGATTTAATTCTATGTTATATATGCAATTAACTTATAAATAAGATTTTTTTTGGGAGATATTTATATTTTAAGCATATAATAATATATGGATCAAACAATGATGTTGACAATGATGTACTTGCACTTTTGACATGTTGCAGGAGACGCATTCGCAGTGTGTTAAAGGTATTAATAGATATTTTTAATTATTTTCTTCACGCAACTTGCATCTAGCACTATAGTAACCCCTGGGTCAAGAGACAATCGGTTCCCCACTTTCCGCCCAATTTTCGAGACCTTGACTTGACTTGATTTAACTTATTATTAGAGTAAGAAAAAAATTATTCCCCGAATGGAGATCGAACCTAACACCATCGCATCGTCGCATATTTATAAATTAATGAAAAATACACAAATAAAAATATATTATTTAAAAACTATAACCAGTTACATAAACGTATTCACGTACAACTAACGGCCGTGTTCATGACACAGCCACATCTAAGTTTTTTCTTATTAAATTTGTTATATACAAATCGAAATATACAAAAATATATACATAATATGCAATATCTGGTGAGTAATAGATTTTATTAGTTTCTTTGTAAATTATGTGAAGTTTATATATAAAACCAATCTAATAAATCGCGGAAACTTCACTTTTTAGGAAACTTCGAAATTCGTGAAATATTATAAAACAGGCTTGATGGTGAATTTCTGCTCGTGACATTTTATTTTCGGAACAAAGTTTGACAAGTCGACGATTTTACACGATAAAAGTAGATTTTTTTAAAAGTAGAGTTTTTTTGTCTTAAGTTTTTTATACATTTATAAATGTTTATGAGGCTTGAAATTAGTTAAAATTTTTAACATTTTTATAAGGAAAAAATTAAAAAAAGGAGTTAATAGTTAGGTGTAAAATATTCAAAAAGCATCTCTAAACTGTATACAATATATAAGTATTTAATACGTCTCTAAATCGTAGTCTCTTTTTATAATGATTGTTTAATATTACATTTCTCATAGTAGAATAGAAAAAAAAACTTTAGTAGGTACACGTCTGTCAATAAAAAATATGACAAAAACCTGTTTTCATAGATAATTGAACGAAAATAAAATCACGAATAAATAAACAAAACAGTGTAAGAAACGTTTTCTAATGACTGACCAATAGACCTTTTAGAACAAGATCAAAGTTTACGAATCGTTAAGTTCCAACGATTAACCAAATATAAAGATGGTCTGCACCGCGCCGAATGAGCGGTCATCGTAATGAAGACGTATAGCGCTAACACATCACACCGTCGAATACGGCTGAGCGGGTGAATTAGCTCGCCATTAGTTAGCTATCGGTGGATAGCTTTATTTATATTTAAGTTATTTACATTTTCATTTTAAAAATTTTATGGATGATTTTCATATAGAGTAAAAAATATTCGTTATTCGTTATTTTGTTTTGATTAAATCTGAATCATAAAGTATTAAAGAAAATACTTCATGTTTCCTAATTTCACCTTTATAATTTAAAAGTATAAAATATTAAAAATTTTTATTTAACAAAACGGATTTATCAAAAGATAAACAAAATGAATAGATCGTATCTCGCCAGTTCGAAAGCTTCATTGAATTTCAAGCATCGTCGAAGTAAATACAAACATTCATGTCGTAGTGGAATGAATTGTGGCCCCTTTCAGCTTTCATTGTATTTCAGCAGAGGAACTCAACTAGCTAATACTACTATAATATAAATATAATTTATTAAAGTATAATTTATTGAATTATAATTAATTAAGTTGTATTTTATTTAATTACTAGCGGCTCGCCCACGGCTTCGCCCGCTTAAAATACATGATTATTGATTTAATAAGCAGAATTGATTGACAACTATAATGACTTCTAATATGATTTTTTTACGACATTATCGTCAAAGAATTTTTGATTGTTTTAAATAAAAAAATACGACCATTGTTGATATTTAATATTTATAAAATATACATAAAGCTAATTATTTATTACACGTATATATTTTTGTAACTTTATGTTCTTTTTACCTATATAATATACTCTGTTAAATGTGCTGATGTCAGTGAATAATTTAATTTACTCATTCAGAAACAGCCTTAAATGTTAAATTATTGATTTGAAGGATTCATAATATTCTTTGTAAAATAACTGTAATAATTGCATATTAACTCCTGTACAGTTTTTAAATTAGTTACATATATTATATGAACGAACCAACCAAAAAATCTTTGTATTTACTTGATATTTCTTTCAAGATCGTTCTTTATCTCTGTGTTGAATTAATTACGACTTCTTTCAAATGACGATAACTTTTTTTTTAATGAACCGATTTTGATGAACTAAACTTTAGTAGTTAAGTTGAGTTAAAACAAAGCAATTGGTGAAATTTTCAAGTAAATCGGTTCAGTACTTTCAGAGAAAAATGCGGACAAAAATATGTCGACAGACAGACAGACAGACAGACAGAAAATTCAAAAAAAATCTTTTTGCTTTCTATTATTCTTTTTAAGTGTCCCTCTATCCATTTCAGTCAAAATTACTAAATGTACAGACAAAATATTTTTACTGTCTTATTATATATAGAGATAGAGATAAAATACTAGTTCACATAAGTTCTTTGATTATCACGATTATTACACATTTTAAATGAAACTCATCAATTGGTCTCGGGTAGTCTACCCGTGACCACGGACTACTGCAAAGTGTTCGAAACGTCGGGTTTCCAAAATGTAAAACCTTAAATATACGCGATTAATCCGGTTAAAATAGTTTCATTTAAAATAAAAAAATACTATAATATTAATAAAATAATTAACACTCAAGTTATTTAAATTAGTTAAAAATAAATGATTTTATACAGCTGTGTGAAAAAAAAAATCATATCATGTTTGAGGAAGCACTCGCGTCACTGGTTAGTGTTATGTAAATAAAATCATGTCCTTCAAAGCGATTTATTTTTTTTATTTTTATTGTCAGTCATGAGAGCATTTCGCGAAAGTCACATTTTTATATAAACTGATTTCTTAGCCATATTTAGTCGGATTGTAAATGCGGTTGTAGGTTCGATTCCTACTCAGGATAATAAATTATTTTTATTTCCTCGCTTTGGTTACAAGACGATTGATTAGTTTCGCCACTCAACACGCAATGTCTCTAAAATTGGGCGGAAAATGTTGAATGAATACACTGGTATATATGGGATACAGCGTAAAGATAAACTCTATATTATACAGTAACAAATGCACTGTTACTACAACCTTAAATGTTGTATATACAATATCCTTTATATATTGATAGTTTCAAAATTGAATTCCACAATACGGTGTAATTTTTCAATATTAAAAGCCAATACGTCGAGTCGCATCACACAGTAAGTTGCATTTGTAATCGATAGTTCGCGTCCGACTTAGTTAATGGCAGGAAGGATCACTGTATGTATATAGAATACGATGTTGTTATAAGATTTGTGGAATTATTCGAAGCTAAGGTTAGATAAATTTTGTTTGTATATTTATTGGAAGGAGTAGATACAATAACTAAAAAATTTATAATTAAATTGAATGGATTAGTTCTTGCATTTAGTTATTAGAGCGTCTTCGTTTTGTTATTAGAGCGAGAAAATGGAAAATATGTATAATCATCATCAAAAAAATGGGATCTAACATAAGACCATCGTTTCAGGTAAGTCACTGTCCTACTGCGCCACGACGGCTTCAACATTCCTCTTCAGACCTGTACGGTTTACGTACATATTTTTATTCTAGTCAGCAGTATCGTAGATTTGTTCATGACGTATAATAACGAAATATATTTTAGTATACAATTAATGTATAGTTAACGGACGGCGATAACCACGGATCTCCGCCAAATTTTCGAGGCATTGTGTGTTGAATGGCGGAACTGAACGCCGGGCTTTTTTGCTTTGGCGACAGCGAAAAAAATAATATATTAATAAATAGAAATTGATTTCCTCGAATGGGATCGAACTCACAACCGTCACGTTACAGTCACACACTTATGTCCTCGAGCCACGACGGCCTCATGTATTATACATACTTTGTAAAATACATAATTACTACATATCTATGCCTAATAACAAGTATTTTAGCAAAAATGTGTATCTGAGCCGATAGTGAGTAACAATTGATGTTCCATAAGATTTATGAGCTCGACTCCGCCTTTAGGTTGCCGACATGAGTCGCATTTACTGCGATGGCTTTTTAATATTATTTGCTTTTCATAAGAAAAGTAAATAATACTTGTTATTATATTATGATTATAAAATCAGAATATTATTTAGGTGGGATCCGTTGTAGTACTTAATATACGGCAGTGACTGTCTATAAACGCAACAGGTTCAACGGTTCAATTTACACTCGGGGTAATGAAATATTTAAAATGTTCATTTCCTGCCTCTGGTAAGGGGGCGAAGCGCGGCGTTGAGTTACGTCACTCAACTCAACGCGCAATGCCTCCAGAATTCATGGCAAAGTGGGGCACGGAAGTGTCTTAATGGGAACGGCGTGTCCTAACTCTACGATCCCAAGTTCCCTCTGCTTTATGTGTGGGATGCAGCGTGATGATACATAACCATGTACTTTTAGAATATTAATAGCAGAAAAAAAGTTACAATTAAAATTTGGGTCAAAATTGTTTATTTAAAATGTATATTTTGTCGCTTGTAAAATAATTTTCACATCTAATGATGAAAACGATATTGATCAATTGTTAAAATTTCTAAATATATTTAAAAACCACGTACTTTCGGCACGTGGATTTAAATACATTTAGAAATCATTAAAAAACATTTTTTAAGCTTCACATTATATCCAGCAAAAGTATTAATAATAATTGAGGCGTTGTGTGTTGAATGGCAGAACTCAACGCCACACTTTGCGTTATTTTTATTTTTTCGCTTTGGTAAAGTGAAAAAATAAAATATTAATTAATAAAAAATCGTTAGCCTGAGTGGGATAGAATCCACTACCATCGCATTAACAGTTACACGCTTGTGCCACCACACCACGACGGACAAATAAATATAGATAATAAATTTTTCAAAATCTGTAAAGAAATAAAATATTTAATGATTTTTGTCTATTTTTCATAGGAAATAAAACAATTTATCAGTTTGACCGGACGCGTGATGGTGTGGAGGACTGGCCAATAAACACTTTGACACTGTCGGCGGTTACCGCGACGTGTCATGTGGTAGTTTTCAGTTTCGAGTCAGTTCTTTATGAAATCAAAAAGAGTTATTATATTTTAATTTTAAAATATTTTACATACATATAGGTAACCTTCGAGTCTATTTTATTAAATTTTAAATATTGGTTAGTTCTAAAACATCTCCTAGTAGGTAGACCTATAATTGGCCGCTTAAAATAAAATATAATAAAATATTTCTCGGGTAAGGGATAAAACGTGAAGCTAAGTTAAGTTAAGTTAAGTTATTTCTCGGGTAGTTTCTGGTAATGTGATGGATTTTATCACACTTCTCTATCTTTGCCTCCAGAATTGAGCTGAAAATGGGGAACGAAAGCATCTTAATGGAAACGGAGTGCCTTAATACCAGGTTCCCAAGTTCCCTCTGCATACCCTGCTACTGGATATAACGTAAAGCTAATTAATTGAGATTATTTATCTTATGTAGTTGTAATTTTAGAATTTTTAAAGCTAAAGCTGCGGGAAAAATCTTAGTGTTTTGCTAAATATATATAATAGTTCTCTAAAACATTTTGCATGTATTATGTCTATATTTTCATAGTTATTATACTTCCGGTTACCTCGATACTTGCTGCTCCGTCCAGTTCAGTTCCGTCCGTTCGTTCCGTCAAAGGGAGGAGTTAGCGAGGCCGACTATAATGATGTATGCTCTTGAGTTGCTGTATGTATGTCAGTATGAGAAATATCCTAGCTTACTGAACTAATAATCCTGTATCTAACTAAGAAAAGCATATTTTTATACAAAAAAAACAAAGTGATATGTTTAGTGTTTGAGGCCGGTCGTGGCGCAGCAGCACGAGGTGTGACTGCAAAACCGACTGGTTGTGGGTTCGATCCCCATTCGAGGAGATGAAATATTTACTTAAATTTATATTTCCATTTCTTCGCTCTGGTGTCGAGGTTAAGCGCGGCGTTGAGTTCTGCCACTCAACACGCAATGCCTCCAGAATTCGGCAGAAAGTGGGGAATGGAGTGTCTTAACACTAGGTTCCCTCTGCCTACCCTGCTGTGTGCGGGATATAGCGTGAAGCTAATTTAATTTTTTTTTTTTTATGATATGTTTTTATTTATTCTTAATAAACACAATATATTGACTCGTGATTTTTTTCACACAAAATGATTTATAGTTCCTCTCCTTATTTATATCATGTATTTTCCCTTAAAAGCGTCGATTTAGTACAAATATACGTTATAGATGAAAAATTATCCCACGCATCATAAATAGTGTCGAACCAGACGGCACAAACGCTGCACACTGTCATATTGTATTTAACGTTGTAAAATATTTAAGGTACTTTATAGAAAAACAAGTATTGGAAATTATATTTTAGCTTAGTCTATATTAAATACTAGGAATTTTGACGTGCAATTAATTCTTATATATTATAAGTACATATGATACTGCAGCTGACCTTAATTAATTAGTACTGGCATTTACTAAGAACCATACATTACATATGTATATTATTCTTTATTAATATGGAGTCAGCTACACCGGCACGGCCACCGCAGCCGCGGTCAACGACGGCTGAGCGAGTAAGCACCAAGGAATCAATGTCAATCCGAAATGACTGCGGTCAACGAATAAATATGACACATTGAAATTAATAAGTTGATTGATTTCGACGTGACTTGTATGTGCAATATTTCATTATTCATTAAATATTTCATTTATTTCTTTTCATACTACCTATATACCTAACTAACTTACTTTTTATATATTTTTTTCTTTCGTAGCTTGAGTTTTTTCCCTTCGCCCATCTCATCATTAAATGTTGTTTTTACTTAATAATTATAAGCGTTTAGGTTGTTAAGAACGGATAATAATCTTTACATTCACGCTGTATCCCGCACAGCAGGGGAGGTAGAAGGGTTTTAGTTTTAAGACAATTCCCACCACCCAATATTTAGAGACTAGTTTTGTCTTGTTACCACGTGGAAATTGAACCCACAGTTATTGCGTTCAATATCAGAGACCAGGCTTCAAATATATGTATATGATTTTTTTTATATTATGTTATGTATAAAAATATTAATACGAATTTGCACGGTAGGCAAAGAATCATCATTCAAAGTTCATTCAAAGACTGTCTTTATATTTTTGTAAACTAAATAAATGTTTTATAAACACAGTTATAGTTTAAAATATTTAAAATATATTCTGCAAAATTTTAATAAAAGAAAAATAAATTAGCTGTAGTGGAACATAATTCCAAAATGCTTTAAGCTTTTGTTATTTACGGATGAAAACCCGACCCGGCCGGCTTACCGTCTACGATGTTTCATTAGGCGCGGATTTTTCTGCCTCGGGCAAGTATTCGGCTTCAATATATCGGCTTAGCGGCCACTGTGCGGTGTTGTACCTTTATCAAGGCTTTCTAAATATTCAAATTAAACTCAACCGGAAAACCATCATGTTGCTTTTAATAGGGTTATTTAATATAATGGCGAATGTTTAAAATGTTTGGATCTTAGACAATAGGTACTAAATATTCGAATAATGTATAACGGAGTAACTATTGTAGATTTACTGCGGTTTCGAAGTATCTTAACAATACAAACCTAGTCATTACAAATAAATGGTACTTGGCGAAATGATTAATAAACAAATTGTATCAAAACATTTACGTAGTATCCTTTAACGGTTATATTTTCAAAATAAAAAAAAAAACGGCAAATATTGAAATCGTAGGTGAACGGGAAATAAACTTAAATTTAATTAATAAGCTTAAATTTGCGAGCGTATGCACTGATTTCTCGGATTTTTCCTTTGTTTGTTCTGTAACTTCTTACTTTTCTCACATTATTACATAAATTATTTAATAATTGTAGGTCCACACGAAATACTCTTTCGGTTTTGATTACGCGGCGAATTTTACACAAAATGCAGTTGATTTTTTCTTTTGAATGTCAACATATAATCTATGTCAACATATATTATATCAACTTTCTATTTCTTTTTTTAACGCTTTCATTTGACAGGAAATATCACCGTCATTCTTTTCTTGGCACCATACTGGCGCGCTTGATATAATTTACAGCGCATTTGTTTTTTTTTACCGTAATTTTTGAAAGCTTGACTACAACAGAATTCTATTTAGCAATTTCTTCATATATTGATGTAATTTGAGAACCCAAAATTATATCTATATTAAAATTTGTAAAATATTTTTTATGTTTAGATGTTAAATTTAGATACTTTATATATGTTCTAAACCGATTATCATCAACGTTAGGTAGACTATAGCTGATAATATACATAAATACAGAAAGCAAAAGGAAAAAAGCACTCAAACTAAACAACTGTAAATCAAGCAAATGACCAAAATTGAAATAAAATACGTTCACAAAAATAAACAATACAATGTTTTGTAATTTAGATAAATATTAAGCATTACTTGCACCCGATGCGTATGAGAAGAAAAGAATGGAAGTTTTAAACTCGCACCATTAGCGTCCCAAAGCAACGATAACGATTTTGTTCAACAATTTGTTACCGTCGCCCCTCATTTATGACGCGTGGATAGATTTTTCAACATCCATAGCGTGTATTTGTAATAGCACTTTTGGCTCTCCTGCAACTGGGGGCGCGGAGATAAATCTTACGCATTCATTTATCTACTGTTCGCTAAATTGGGATAAACTATATCCGTTTCTAAGTAACGTGGTTAGGCTAAATTGGGCTAACTATTATATTTTAAGGGTATTTTTTTGATTAGTTGGAAAAATTGGTAGCATAAATTTTTTTTCTTGTCAAAAGCATATTAAAATCTCCCTACAGAGATGCTTACTACATAAATAACTTGCAACAAGCAAATAAAAATTTCGACGTAGCTCGATAAGACTTTTTTTATATATTTTATGTATACAACCTCAGTTATAAATGAAACAAACGAATGGTATTTGGCGAAATGTTTATTGAAAATCTACAAAAATTTGTCTTTTTTTTCTTTTGTTTTTGTATACCTTTTGTGAAATGTATATCTAAATCTTAATGTATTAAGTAAATGTAAATTTTAATATGATGAACTTTATTTATTTATTTTAACTCTTTTTATAGATTTATTATATATGAAAAATATAATATTGAACAATTCTTACAAATGAAATAATCCTAAGAAATGAAGTCCTACGCAATTACGATGAAAATGTTTTAAAAGACTTCAAAAGATATTTACATTGTAAGGAGACCGCAGAAAAAAGAAATACGAATATTAATTTATTTCGAGAAAAACCTGTTGAGAAGTGAGAAAATCATTTACAATTTTACAACATGATTCCCATTTTTCACAAAGAAAGCGTTCAAGTAAATCTTAGAATTAACATTAAATTCAACCAAAAACTGAGAAAATATTCTGATGAGGACTATTTACATAAAAGTAATTTTTAAGGAAGTTTATTTATAGCGAGCGATATTTAGGAGTCAAGTCCCGTTGTGAAAAAAAACCACAGAGGTCTGGTCTGGTCTGTTAGGTCTGGTTTTGGCGCGTGCGTTTTAAGTTATTTTCTTTGATATTAATAAGCAAGACTCTAGTAAGCACATGAAAGATGAGTCAGTTGTGGCGCAGGAGCAAGCGTGCGACTGTAAGCGCAACAGCTACGGGTTCGATTTGTAATCGGGGTGTGAAATATTAATTTTTTTATTTCCTAGCTCTGGTAATGAGGTAAGTGCGGCGATGATTTCTAGTACCGCAAAAAATATATTATTATATAATAATAGATATTTAATGTATATGTATAGAATATACTTGAAAATATTTTTAATATAACATTTTTACTGCAGTAATTTACCTTAATTTTTTTATCTATATTTTAAAGATAATATTTCAAAGAACACATGACAAAGCAAATGACAAAAACGCAGAGAGAATCTTGTCGTAAAATACTTCGTGTATTTTCCTTTTTCTTTTTGAGATTTTGTGAATTACATGGTGACAAAAAAAATCTCTCGTTTACTCGATTGCTTGTTGTGCATATAAAAAAAATAAAAGGCCTCAATAAAAAAACTTGGTCATTCTTATTTTTATATTTAAACTCCCCTCGCCCACAGTTGGGTAGCAGCAGTGAGACAGTTCGTTGAGCNCAGAACTCAACGCCGCGCTTAACCTCGACACCAGAGCGAAGAAATGGAAATATAAATTTAAGTAAATATTTCATCTCCTCGAGTGGGGATCGAACCCACAACCAGTCGGTTTTGCAGTCACACCTCGTGCCGCTGCGCCACGACCGGCCTCAATAACAAGTATTTTAGCAAAAATGTGTATCTGAGCCGATAGTGAGTAAAAATTGATGTTCCAAAAGATTAATGAGCTCGACTCCTCCTTTAGGTTGCCGACATGAGTCGCATTTACTGTGATGGCTTTTTAATATTATTTACTTTTCTTATAATCAGAATATTATTTAGGTGGGATCCGTTATAGCACTTAATATACGGCAGTGACTGTCAATGTTCTGTTCAATTTACACTCGGGATAATGTTTAAAATTTTCATTTTCTGCCTCTGGTAAGGGGGCAAAGCGCGGCGTTGAGTTACGTCACTCAACTCAACACGCAATGCCTCCAGAATTCACCGCAAAGTGGGGCACGTGCGGCAAGTGTCTTAATGGGAACGGCGTGTCCTAACACTACGTTCCCAAGTTCCCTCTGCTTTATGTATGGGATGCAGCGAAATGATACATAACCATGTACTTTTAGAATACTAATAGCAGAAAAAAGAGATACAATTAAAATTTGGGTCAAAATTGTTTATTTAAAATTTATATTTTGTCGCTTGTAAAATAATTTTCACATCTAATGATGAAAACGATATTGATCAATTGTTAAAATTTCTAAATATATTTAAAAACCACGTACTTTAGGCACGTGGTTTTTAAATACATTTAGAAATCATTAAAACATTTTTTAAGGTTCATATTATATCCAGCAAAAGTATTAATAATAATTGATGCATTGCGTGTTGAAATAAGGCAAAGCGTGGCAGAACTCAACGCCACACTTTGCCTTATTTTTATTTCTTCGCTTTGGTAAAGTGAAAAAATAAAATATTAATTAATATAAAATCATTAGCCCGAGTCGGATAGAGTCCACTACCATCGGTCACACGCTTGTGCTACCACACCACGACGGACAAATCTGTAAAGAAATAAAACATTTAATGATTTTTGTCTATTTTTCATAGGAAATAAAACAATTTATCAGTTTGACCGACGCGTGATGGTGTGGAGGACTGGTCAATAAACACTTTGACACTGTCGGCGGTTACCGCGACGTGTCATGTGGTAGTTTTCAGTTTCGAGATTCATAAAGAACTGATCTTTATGAAATCAAAAAGAGTTATTATATTTTAATTTTAAAATATTTTACATACATATAACCTTCGAGTCTATTTTATTAAATTTTAAATATTGGTTAGTTCTAAAACACCTCCTAGTTGGTAGACCTATAATTGGCCGCTTAAATAAAATATAATAAAATATTTCTCGGGTAGTTTCTGGTAATGTGATGGATTTTATCACACTTCTCTGTCTTTGCCTCCAGAATTGAGCTGAAAATGGGGAACGAAAGCATTTTAATGGAAACGGAGTGCCTTAACACCAGGTTCCCAGGTTCTCTCTGCATACCCTGCTACTGGATACAACGTAAAGCTAATTAATTGAGATTATTTAATCTTATGTAGTTGTAATATTAAAAATTTTAAAGCTAAAGCTGCGGAAAAAATCTTAGTGTTTTGCTAAATATATAGTTCTCTAAAACATTTTGTATGTATTGTGTCTATATTTTCATACTTCCGGTTATCTCGATACTTGCTGCTCCGTCCAGTTCAGTTCCGTCCGTCCGTTCCGTCAAAGGGAGGAGTTAGCGATGCCGACTATAATAATGTATGCTCTTGAGTTGCTGTATGTATGTCAGTATGAGAAATATCCTAGCTTACTGAACTAATAAGCCTGTATCTAACTAAGAAAAGCATATTTTTATACATAAAAAACAAAGTGATATGTTTTTATTCATTCTTAATAAACAAAATATATTGACTCGTGATTTTTTTCACACAAAATGATTTATAGTTCCTCTCCTTATTTTTATCATGTATTTTCCCTTAAAAGCGTTTAGTGCAAATACACGTTATAGATGAAAAATTATTCCACGCATCATAAATAGTGTCGAACCAGACGGCACACACGCTGCACACTTTCATATTGTATTTAACGTTGTAAAATATTTAAGGTACTTTATAGAAAAACAAGTATTGGAAATTATTTTTTAGCTATGATAGTCGATATTAAATACTAGGAATTTTGACATGAAATTAATTCTTATATATTATAAGTACATATGATACTGCGGCTGACCTTAATTAATTAGTACTGGAATTTACTGAGAACCATACATTACATATGTATATTATTCTTTATTAATATGGAGTCAGCTACACCGGCACGGCCACCGCAGCGGCGGTCGACGACGGCTGAGCGAGTAAGCACCAAGGAATCAATGTCAATCCGAAATGACTGCGGTCAACGAATAAATATGACACATCGAAATTAATAAGTTGATTGATTTCGACGTGATTTGTGTGTGCAATATTTCATTTACTTCTTTTCATACTACCTATATACCTAACTAACTTACTTTTTATATATTTTTTTCTTTCTCTCGAAATAGAGTTAGTAGCTTGAGTTTTTTTCCTTCGCCCATCTCATCATTAAATATTGTTTTTACTTAATAATTATAAGCGTTTAGGTTGTTAAGAACGGATAATAATCTTTAGATTCACGCTGTGCGGGATGCACAGCAGGGGAGGTAGAGGGGTTTTAGTTTTAAGACAATTCCCACCACCCAATATTTAGAGACTAGTTTTGTCTTGTTACCACGTGGAAATTGAACCCACAGTTATTGCGTCAAATATCAGAGACCCGGCTTCAAATATATTTATATGATTTTTTTATATTATGTTCTTGTGTGTTATGTATAAAAATATTAATACGAATTTGCACGGTAGCCAAAGAATGATAAGTTGCGGTACGGTTTTTTATCTAAATTTAAAATCTATGATTCTAAATATTAAATAAATTCTCAATATTAAAGTGAAATAATTTAATAATATTACTGTACTTTAATAATATAACACTTTCATTCAAAGACTGTCTTTATATTTTTGTAAACTAAATAAATGTTTTATAAACACAGTTATAGCTTAAAATATTTAAAATATATTTTGCAAAATTTTAATAAAAGAAAAATAAATTAGCTTTAGTGGAACATAATTCCAAAATGATTTTCGCTTTCGTCATTTACGGATGAAAACCCGACCCGGCCGGCTTACCGTCTACGATGTTTCGTTAGGCGCGGATTTTTCTGCCTCGGGCAAGTATTCGGCTTCAATATATCGGCTTAGCGGCCACTGTGCGGTGTTGTACCTTTATCAAGGCTTTCGATATATTCAAAGTAAACTCAACCGGAAAACCATCATGTTGCTTCTAATAGGGTTATTTAATGTTTGGATCTTAGACAATAGGTACTAAATATTCGAATAATGTATAACGGAGTAACTATTGTAGATTTACTGCGGTTTCGAAGTATCTTAACAATACAAACCCAGTCATTACAAATAAATGGTACTTGGCGAAATGATTAATAAACCAATTGTATCAAAACATTTACGTAGTATCCTTTAAAGGTTACATTTTCAAAATAAAAAAAATCGGCCAATATTGAAATCGTAGGTGAACGGGAAATAAACTTAAATTTAATTAATAAGCTTAAATTTGCGAGCGTATGCACTGATTTCTCGGATTTTTCCTTTGTTTGTTCTGTAACTTCTCACTTTTCTCACATAATTACATAAATTATTTAATAATTATAGGTCCACAGGAAATACTCTTTCGGTTTTGATTACGCGAATTTTACACAAAATGCATTTTTTCTTTTGAGGCACGGAACTCTAAAACTGTATGTCTATGTCAACATATATTATATCCACTTTTTATTTCTTTTTTATTTCATTTGACAGGGAAATATCACAGTCAATTTTTTCTTGGCACCATATTGGAGCACTTGATATAATTTACAGCGCATTTGTTTTTTTAACCAAAATTATTGAAAGAACAACAGAATTCTATTTAGCAAGTTCTTCATATTTTATATGTAGATGTAGATTTGAGAACCCAAAATTAAAAAAACTACATTAAAATTTGTAAAATATTTTTGTTTAAATGTTAAATTTAGATATAATACTTTATATATGTTCTAATTATTAATAGATTATTATCAACGTTAGGTACTATAGCTGATAATATACATACATACAGAAAGCAAAAAGAAAAAAGCACTCAAAATAAACAACTGTAAATCAAGGAAATGACACAAAATTGAAATAAAATACGTTCACAAAACCAAACAATACAATGTTTTGTAATTTTGATAAATATTTAGCATTACTTGCACCCGATGTGTATAAGAAGAAAAGAATGGAAGTTTTAAACTCGCACCATCAGTGTCCCAAAGCAACGTTAACGATTTTATTCGGCGTCAATTTGTTACCGTCGCCCTCAATTTATGACGCGTGGAGTGATTTTTCAACATCCATAGCGTGTATTTGTATTAGCAGGAGAAATAAATGGCTGACGAGACCCTCTCGCTCTCCTGCAACTGGGGGCGAGGAGATAAATCTTACGGATTCATTTATTTACTGTACGCTGAAATTGGGATAAACTAGTTTCTAAGTAACGTGGGTAGGCTAAATTGGGTTAACTATTTTGAGGGTATTTTTTTGATTGGTTGGAAAAGTTTGGTAGCATAATTTTTTTTTCTTGTCAAAAGCATATTAAAATCTCCCTACAGAGATGCTAACTACATAAACAACTTGCAAAAGGCAAATAAAAATTTCGACGTAGCTCGATAAGATTTTTTTTTATATTTTTTAACCATACAACCTCAATCAAAAAACAAATGAATGTTATTTGGCGAAATGTTTGTTAAAAATGTACAAAAATTTGTGTTTTTTTTCTTTTGTTTTTGTATATCTTTTGTGAAATGTATATCTAAATCTTAATGTATTAAGTAAATGTAATTTTTTATATGAAAAATTCATTTATTTTATATAGCCCAATAAAATGAACTTTGTTTATTTATTTTAACTCTTTTTATAGATTTATATGAAAAATATAATATTGAACAATTCTTACATTACACAAATGAAATAATCCTAAGAAATTAAGCCCTACACAATTGCAATGAAAATGTTTTAAAAGACTTCAAAGATTTCACATTGTAAGGAGACCGCAGGAAAAAGAAATACGAATACTAATTTGTTTCGAGAAAAACCTGTTGAGAAGTGAGAAAATCATTTACAATTTTACAAGATGATTCCCATTTTAAATAAAACTATTTTAACCAGATTAATCACGTATATTTTGTATTTTTATACATTTTTGGAAACCCGACGTTTCGAACACTTTGCAGTAGTCCGTGGTCACGGGTAGACCGAGGTGGCATTCGTCTGTCAGTTGACATAATTATTATATCAAACTACCGCCAACGATTTCTTAATTGCCTCGCGTACTGCCCTGGATTCCTGCAGAATGAGCTGATGGTATCTTGCCCTCTGGTATGGTGGGTTTGAGACTTCAATGATTTTATGAGTGGGTCCCAGGTGGTAGAAAGCTTCCAGCCATCCTCTCTATTGAAATTAGGATGTTTTTGTATTTCAATAGCCTCGCGGATCATTCTAGGAATGTATCTGTTTTCCTTAGCGAGGATTTGGGGTTTATCAAACCTAATGTAGTGGCTGGGTTTATCCACAGTATGCTCACACACAGCTGACTTCGATACATGCCCATTCTTGATATCGGAGATGTGTTCTTTCACCCTAACACCGATGCTTCTCTTTGTTTGACCGATGTATGATAAGCCACAGTCACAGTCTAGTTTGTATACACCTGCACTCTGTAAAGGAATATTACTTTTTACTGGTCTCAAGAATTGGCTCACTTTCTTGTTAGGCTTGAATATGGTTTTTATGGAAGCTCTTCTTAAGATGTTGCCAATCCTGTCTGTAACTCCCTTCACATATGGTAGAAGTGCCGGCTGTCTCTCTACTGTGGGTGGCTTATTGGTCTTCTGACAACGCTGGCGGGGAACTGGCAGTCTGTTCTGATGAAGGGTATTCTTCACCTGGCGAAGCTCGTCCCCTAGATGTTCAGCGTCGCAGAGATGGTGGGCTCTCTGAAACAAAGATTTGCCATCGGTAGATAACTGTGTAGGGTGATGGTGAGATGAGAGGGTGAATGTGTAATAATCGTGAAAATCAAAGATCTTATTATGATTCCCATTTTTCACAAAGAAAGCGTTCAAGTAAATCTCAGAATTAACATTAACCCATTTAGACCCATATCGTAACTAGCAGTAAATAAAAAGTTTTTTTAAGTAATAATTGGTAGATATCGATGTAATAAAATAAAAAATATAAAAAAAATAATTATTTTACTTTATTTTAATATTTAAAAAAAGCCGTCCTCAAATGAGGCCACTGGGCTCAAGTGATACGAAAACTTTCGAAACAATTTTTTTCGACGCAAAGTGTTTTACAACACTTTTTGCATTGCCAACGTGCCTTTTTGGCACACTTCACATCTTAGTTGCTGGGAAAGTTTTTTAAGTAATAAAAAAATGCTGCCCCATGCCCCATCATGCTGCAGACTTGGCACTGCCGATGCTGCTGGGGGCATAGATACGCAGCTGTTTCCGTCTCTCAAATAGTGACGAGCGATGTAATGACGAAAATCAAGCTGATTTATCTTGTTTGTATTGGATAGTAGGTGAATTTGCAACAGCGAGATTCAGCATGTATGTAAATAAAACACACCACCATTTTTTACCACGTACAGGCTTGTCCAACCATCGCACAAATAAAATTTGGTAGACTTGGTCAAAGCGGTTTTCATTCAATTTCATATCCTTTACTGTTGTGAGAGGACACTTCGTAGATCTACTTTCGCGAACAGTACCAGTTATTCGATAACCAGCCTGTCGTAAATCTCGAAGCAATGCGTAACCAGTAAAGAAATTATCGAAATATGTGACACGGTCATTAGCATTGGCATCCAGTTTGTTGAGTAGTTGTTTGACTGCTCTTGTACCCAAAAGCTCTATAAGTCCGCTCCAATAAGTCGTTTGTCGATTGTCTCTATTAGTAAACACTTCCACCGTGCACCGTGTCCTGGTATGTCTCGTGGAATATCAGTGCTTTGTATGTTGTCATCATCTCCTTCTTTTTCATCGATAACTACACTTGGTTCTGAAAGCAGCGCGACTAAATCTACCTCTCCGACGTTTTCTTTTTCAATAGTTACAGCTTCAATTGTTTCTTGAAGACCCTGGTATTTATTGTAACCGTTAAATGAATAACGAATGAATGTCCTACGTGTCATTGTGAACTTGAGATGGACTTACCAGTAAAAAAATATTTTTTACTTCTGATGTGCCCATTCGCCTTAATTGGGGACAGCATAGTAAAAGCTAAATTTATCTTATTACAACTCTTTTTTTCTAATTAAAAGTAATCATATTATATAATATACTATGTAATTGAATATGTTTTGTACCAAAACAAATGTAACTAGAAGAAAAAGTTAAGAATAAAAAATACTTACTTTTTGCCTTCACCAATTTATGCAACAGCTCCACAAAAGGCACAAAATGAACAATTATAAATGTTTTTTAAATGACTTTTACGGCCACAACATAAAGATACACTATTTATCGACACAATTGTAGACATGAACTGCATAAACATAAAAATATAAAAATAAAGAGGGTACTTTTATAAATGTCCCCATTTGGGCACGGCGGGTCTATATGGGTTAAATTCAACAAAAAGCTGAGAAAATATTCTGAAGAAGACTATTTACATAAAAGTCGTTTTTAAGGAAGTTTATTTATAGCGAGCAATATTTAGGGAGTCGGTTGTGGCGCAGGAGCAAGCGTGTGACTGTAAGCGCAACAGTTACGGGTTCGAATTCTAATCGGGGTATGAAATATTTTTTTTTCTGGTAATGAGGTAAGTATGGCAATGAGTTCCGTTACTGCAAAAAATATATAATAATAATAGATATTTAATGTATATGTATAGAATGTACTTGAAAATATTTTTAGTATAACATTTTTACCGCAGTAATTTACCTGATTTTTTTTACCTATATTTTTAAGATAATATTTACGACATATGACAAATAACGCAGAGAGAATCTTGTCGTAAAATACTTTATGTATTTTCCTTTTTCTTTTTGAGATTTTGTGAATTACATGGTGACAAAAAAAAATCTCTCGTTTACTCGATTGCTTGTTGTGCATATAAAAAAAATAAAAGGCCTCAATAAAATAGCTTGGTCATTCTTATTTTTATAATTAAATTCCCCTCGCCCATAGTTGGGGTAGCAGCAGTGAGACAGTTCGTTGAGCACGCCCGCCGGCGACGCTTTGCCAGGCCGATGCGCATCGCGCGACGGCTGTCCACTGTTTTTTTTATTTTTTACTATGAAAACGCACGGGTTATGTATTTCAATTTTGCGATAATTTCAATTTGAAAAGATGGTTGTAGTATTTTATAATTATATGATTTTTTTTTCTTGTAGCTCGTGCAGTGGTTTCCGTCCGTTTTCCGTGGCGTACAAAATGTAAAATCACATTTCCGGTTCCCCTAGGAATTTCAAGATAAATCTCTCAGATATGTTCTCCAAGGAACCCACATGAACCTTACACATTTCAGTTAGTAGTAATAATACAAATAAAATAAATAAAATAAATAATACAAATACTTTACTAATTTGGAACTGTGTCTATCATAAGTTCTTACATATCCTTCGAATTAAAGCAAGGTGAAGATAATGAACATAATATATTTTTTATTAAATACTGAACAAAAAAAAACATTCCTTCTTTTAATTTTACAGTACGGAAGCCTTGTACAAATGTTCCAATAAGTGCTGGCAATAAGAATTCTTAGAACTATGATAAAACTTTTGAATGAGTCCCAATTTAAAATGAATCCCAACTTTTTAAATATTGTTAAATAAATTACTGAAGGAAAAAATGTAACTGGTGACATTTTCGACTTATACATGACGTTTCGCCACACTTGTTTGGATTCATTATTTTTTTCCACCATCTCGGCCTTTTTCAGGGAAAACAGAAAAAAAATACTCAGTTTTACGTTTGAGTGATGCTACCGCGCACTCCGCAGTGTGGCCACGCTGCCCACAATCACTCCCCTGCTTATGCAATGCGATCTTATTTAAAGCATTCTGCAAATTGTGTCTAACCAGACGAAATGAATTTTGTTATGAAAAATAAAATATATTTTGGTTTATGTATGGATCGTATTTACGTCAGCTTACATCAGATAATTGTGTTGTAGTAGGTAATTTCTTTAAATTGTAGGAATAAATTTTTAATTTTATTATTAAGATACTTTATAAGCACTCATTTTGAAATATAATGGGTTATCTATTTTTTAATGACACATGCAATGGTCCATGTAAGAAATCTAAAAAAAATATAAATGTATTTCCTAAAACATTCCAATTAATAAATAATTTAACTAAAAGTAAAAAAACCATACCTAGAATTTCTAGGAAACCTGTCTATAGCCGACATTATGACATGCCTCTTGACGTGGAACATAAATGTCGGTCAGTAAGGCACATCTACGCTGACCGAGAAACCAACTCATCGTTTATGTTATATTAGATGCTAAAATACATATATAAGTTTTAAATTATTATTTACTTAGAAACAAAACTGGTTGAACGATACTAATGTCGATTCTAAAATCTTACTATTATATACGCTGCAAAAAAATAAATAAAAAGTATACATCAGATATTAAACACAACAGTTGTAGGTTCCATTTCCATTCGGGAAAATGAAATATTTAATATTTTCATTTCTTCGCTCTGGTAACGAAGCAAAGTTCGACGTTAAGTTCCGACACTCAACACGTAAATATCGATGGAAAATGGGAAACGAAAGTGTCCTAATGGTAACAAAGTTTCTTTACACTAGGTCCCAGGTTCCCTTTGCCTACTCTGCTATGTACAGGATAGAGTGTTAAGTTGAAAAAACCAAGTTGAGTAAACAATGATTTATAAAACAATTACCAACTAAATATCTCATTTAATACTGTTAAGAAAAAGGCTTTAATAAATTCAAATGTCATAAGGGCTGAAACACTTTATAAAACGTGAACTATTTCATAGAAAATTATTTATTTGTAAATCTTCTTTGTTTTGTCTATGTAGCTGACGCAGAATAACTTGTTCCGGTTTGAAGCTTCAGTCACATTTCTAACGTGAACAGCGTTCTATGTAAAAGATGTAAATTGCTCGCTTCTATTTAATAAAAAAATGGAGTTTGTCAAAAAATGTTTAAAAACTACTGCAAATGCAAACAGAGTTAGAGTTTCTTTCTCATGCTTTTAATATTTATATTAGAAAATTAACTTTAGACATTTACATTTTTTAAATACATTATATTCATATGTATTATATAAAAAAACCTGGTTAAGTGCGAGGATTCCCTACCAATTTTAGCATTATAGGTCATTGGGAAGTATAATTTATAAAAGTTGAGAAACTTAATTTTCAAGCGTATGCACTTATTTGTATACAAAATGATGTTAACTACAAATACAAGGTTGTAATGATTATGTTCTATTAAATACTTATAAATTTTCACTTTTCGGATTTTCCCTTTGTTTGTAATGTAAGTTCCGTTCCGTTTGTACCTTTTAGGGTGCCGAACCCTTAAAACACCTCTATAATCAAAGCTTGCCGTAACTAAAAACAAATTCATTTCTAAGAATCAATTTTTTATGTTATACTTAGAAATAAAACAATTATTCTAAAAAGAAGCAAATACAAAATCCAATTCCTAAAAAAGACTAGGGATGTAACGAAATTTACTTACTTGATTAATGATTAATATTAGTCCGGTCTGTAGGCGTAGGAGTAGGCGGAGAATTGTGTGTCAATTTTCACTTGTGGAAAGAAGCGTGGCGTAAGAGCCTCGTCAGTGAAACCTTGCGATCCATTTAACCGCTGTGGTCAATCGTGCCGGACTAAAGCAAATCTATTTATTATATAGACACCTAAAAGAGTATACAATATTGAATACCTTTTTTTTCAGCTTCACACTGTATTCTGTATTCTGCTACGTACGAGCAGGAACCTAGTGCTAAGACACTCTGTTCTTCACTTTCAGCCGAATTTTTGACGCATTGTGTATTGAATGGCGGAAATCAACGCGACGCTTTGCCTATTTATCAGACCAGATTGGAGATTGAAGTGAGACCCCTCGCGGCGCAGGAGCGTAAGCGTGCGACTGAAAACGCAACAGGTTGCGAGTTCAATTCCCACTTGAGGAAATAATCTAATATCTTAAATTTTCATTTTCTCGCTCTGGTAACGAGGCAAAGCGCAGCATTTAGTTCAGCCGCTCAACTCGCAAGGTGCCAGAATCCGGCGGACAATGGAAAACAGTGTGTCTTAACACTAGGTTCCTATGTTCCCTCTGCCTACTCTGCTATGTGCGGGATACAACGAATTATCTAATGACACTAAAAAAATATATACAAATATTAACTTTAGATAGGTATAAATTTCACATTAAAAATAAACGAAATATCCTAAAATCATCTACAAAACGCAGAGCCACCTTAAATATTTCAACATCATAATTCAATGCGTAAGATATACCTGATATTGTTTGAGTACGTTCTAAAAGAAATAAAATGTTATTACATCTCGAGTCCCCGCGGTCACTCCGGCTACGGTATTAACAATGTAAGTAGGCCTCCTCCCTGCGGCCTTGTTCGCGAGCTGGACTCGTTTCTTACTTGCCAGTATTTTTGCAGGGTAGTATTGAAATTATTCATAAATCTTTCTGAATTTTGTAGGTTATGCTTGTTTAAGTAAGATTTTAAGGGAATTTATTAGAAATGTTAATCGTATAGTTGAAGTTTGTTTGAAAAATAATTTATTAACGTATTTATATAATGTTTTTATTGCTGCGATCGATGCTATATTGATGCAATTGGGATTGCAATAATTGTAGGTGCAAATGTTAGGTAATCTTTATATTTGAAATATTTTCCTTTACTCTTAGTGATATAAGACAAAGTGCGATATTAGGTGATGAACCTAATTGATGAACTTCAACATTAACTTTCATAAAACACTTAAAATATATTATAATATTTTTTCTATAGATTATTATTGAAAATTTAAAAAAAATAACCACTGCGCAAAATGACTAAAAAAATCGATAGAATACTCTATTTATATTTAACTTCGATACATAAAGCTTAATGTGCTTGTTTTGATTCGTCGTGCATTTTCAAACGATGACGGACCAGCGCCGACTGAACTACGTCACTACCCTGTCATAGAATTTTAGATCTTGTCGTAGAGCTTAGATAGGTAATTTTAACTTGGCTGTTTCCTCTTCTCTCTCTAAACAATTCCGGTCGGTAAGTTTAAATTTCCTCGTCCGTCATGGAGAGCTGCGTGCGCTATGGGCCGTGACGTTATTGCTTCTTCGGCTATAAGCGAAACGCATCGGTTTCGCTTAGTAGAAGAAAAGTGATACATCGATCGGTTTTATGGCGTTCTCAGTTTTATACATCATTTTTACGGTACATCATAAAATAAGTTACTCCTGAGGTAATTCAAAGTTTTATTGGAGTTTCAGAAATTGCCATTTACCCCACAAGAGGGACTAAAATCTGGTTATAAGATTATTCAGATTTCAACTCTTCGCAACTGTAGCTAAAACTAAAAGAGCTTTTTATTCTTGTGTTGTTTTATGTATTATCTTGTGTTGGTAAATTTAGAAAAATTTCCAATATTTTTATCGTGTTATTTCAAACTTAGGAAAGAATAATACTTTTGTAGAAATCGTATAATATTTTGAAAGTAGCGAGATTTGAACTTGCGCCTATGGGACACTGTTCAAGCACTCTGAACATAAATATAACTTGTATTATTATAGTCATGGAAATAAATATTTATTCACAACCCTTGAAACTTTAATAATGCCATCTATTTATTGTTATTAATGGATTTAATAAAATATGGACCAAAATCAATTTTAATAACTAACTTAAGAGTATGACTGCAAACGCTAACGGTTGCGGGTTCGATTCGCATTCGTGTCGTTGCCAAGCGCGGCATTGCGCCACTCAACACGCAATGCTTCCAGAATTCTGCTACCCTGATACATGCGCGATACAGCGGGCAGCTGAAAAAAAAGAATTTCATTTTGAAATATTTTTACGTGGATTTCAATAACATAGATTTACACAATAAACAGTCAAACACGAACTAGCGGATAGAGGAGGCGTCGTCTGCAATATGTTCGGATTAAAAAATAATATCACTGATGTTTGTACCATCGCGGTGAATGTTTGCTTTGGACGAATCGCCTCGTATCGTATTTGGCCAAATCATGTGCCACCTGACCTAGTTATACTTTTTGAGTTTCATGTTTTATGTAGGATGTAGCAGGGTAGACAGAGTGTCACGATACTCCGTTTTTAAAGATGAATAGCTTGTTAGTTTAGTGCTTAGTGCTTAGAGTAGAAGTAGGTACCGAACGCAGAACCATTGCGTTGGCAGTCAAAAGTTGTATCAGCCATTAATTAGGTGAACAAAAAGGATGACCGGCGATGCTCAGTGGGGCAATATCAGATTTTCCACACGTGTACGGTAAAGTTACGAGTTCGACTCCTTACGATCAGTTCAATAAAGCGCGGCGTTGAGTTTCATCTCTCAACTCCCTCTAAATTATAATAACATTAAAAGGCCTGAATTGTTTTAAGTGTATTCATTTTATTATTCAGAGATGCTTACATTCGCAAAACACCGAAAAGTCAGTACGTGGTATAATTTTATGACAGCCCACACGAATACTTGTAAAATCATTCACAAGAGCGGTCCCAGACCGACAGAACACGTCAAATTTTATGACAGCCCTTTACATCTCCTTGAACACGCACAAGTGAACAAATTGTTTGTCAGATTAAAACTTACTACATCTTGTTCTAAGTTTCTATTTTAACTTATTTGTCACTTTGACTACTTGTTTGTAGTTAAATCGTTAATCGTTGATTATATTATATTGTGGAACTTATCCTTTAATACGAAATCGTGGTTAAGTGTTTAAAGCCTACCGTATAAATTTAAATTTATTTCTATTCAACAACTTTGTTCTCAGTGTCTCTACGTCAATGCTCAACAGATAAGAGGATACAGATATTATAGTCGCGGAGACAGTTTGAAATTTGTTCGTGATAATTTGTAGTTATGGAAATTGTTTGTGCTATGTAGATATCGATTAATGAAATCTTGGAAATTAAATATTAAATATTTTCATTTCTTTGCTCTGGTGTCGAAGCAAGGCATGGGGTTAAGTTCCGTCACCTGTTGGGTGACGGAACTTACGCACTGCTTCTAGAATTTGACGAAAAGTTCGGGGCCAATTGTTTTAACACTAGGCTCCCTCTGCCTGCCTTGCTACATTTAATTTCTGATTCTTTCTGTTAATAAAATGTTGTAATATCATATACACACACTATACACATAGCACAGTATCTTCCAATTAGATATTGAATAAACCTTTTAACCCAAAAATTATTTAGTGTGATTTATTATATAAGTAATTGAAGCGTGAAGTAAGCACACGAGAGCCGACGGTTGGAGCTCACCATGCGTGTGCACAGTGGGACAAGAGGAGGCTAATACATTACTGTTTGACGAAATATATGTATAGAGTACGGCCAATGAGTCGTGGCCGCATGGCTGTCAAGATATTTTTTCTGAAAAATTCTGAAATTCTGAATTTTCTTGTAATTCGAAAAGATAATTAAGAGTTATGATTATTATAAAATATGTTAAGATAATATATTTTAAAATATGTTAAAATAAAATCTGCGTAGCCATCTATAGCATGAGGGCCACGACTCGTCAAGCGCACTGTAACTGTAGCTTATATACATATACAAAGTTGTTATATTATAGCCTATTCGTGTATTTCGATATTTCATTTTGTAGGGCCTATCCAAGAGAGTATTTTTATATAAGAATAAACACAAATTGTTATTAAAAACAAGTTCATAACTTTTAATTTACTTATTAATTTACTTTCATATTTAAAAATGTTAAATTTTACATACCGTTGACGACAGCGTTGCTGTGGAACATATTCTTAGCAAAATTTATTTACACTGTTTAATGAATTATATAATACAATATTTTTAGATCATCGTTAACTATTAAAATAATTTGCATCAGATCAAAATAATTGAAGAGCATCAGGTGGTTGCAGGTAATGTAACGCGATTAAACTTAGAGTTGTTTACCAGGTTTTTAAAACATAAAAAAAACAATAATTTTATACTAGGCTGCTCGTAAAATTTGTCACTTTTAATACATACATATGTCAGCCTTTCAAAATAAATCGAATGATAAAATGCAGTTATATACCGTCAAACTTGTGAACGCGAACACCTATATATCTCTAAGATCTCTATAATCTTGAATCTTGCCTACTTCAATGCGAGATGCCACACTGCATACCTCAGCATGTGAGCACGACGCGGGTAATCCCCTATATTGATCGCACACGGCGGTCGCTACCCGACGGGAGCCGTCCGACTAATCTTAATGCTAACCCGATCATT
>JAAIXJ010000403.1:0-72212 GCA_013403705.1 Heliconius hermathena | reverse complement strand
AGTCAAGATGAGCCGCTCAGGTTTATCTAAGGTAAGTATTATTTTATTTTTATGTTTCTACTCCTAAATATGTATGTATATTATAAAATACACATGCCTAAATGTTTGTTCTTACATATTTTTATATATATGCTGTTGTCGCTATGTAATTTAGTATATTTTTGTCGTGTTTTTTACTAACGTATATTATACTATACATTGCCGCAGTTGCAGTAAGTTACCTTTCGTTGGTAGTGTATAGAATAATATACATTGCCAACTTAATAGGATCATTAATTTTTGGAACTTTACTATAAAATTTAGATCCTATTAAGTTGGCAATGTATATTATTCTATACATCACCAACGAAAGGTAACTTACTGCAACTGCGGCAATGTATAGTATAATATACGTTAGTAAAAAACACGACAAAAACATACTAATTCATATAGCGACAACAGCATATATATAAAAATATGTAAGAACAAACATTTAGGCATGTGTATTTTATAATAAACATACATATTTAGGAGTAGAAACATAAAAATAAAATAATACTTACCTTAGATAAACCTGAGCGGCTCATCTTGACTATTGTTTTTGACAACTGATTTTAAATTATAACAGATAAACGACTATTTTAATTTTTAAAATATAAATAAATGTCTAGAAATGACATATGTTTAATAAAATTTAATTAAAAAATATTTTATAGCTATCTTTTATAAAGTTGTATGTATAGTATACTATACAAAATGAAGATAAGGGTTATAGTCTTTTTATATAAGTCAGTTTATATATGTATAAGTTTTTTGTGCCGTGTGATCCCGGCCTAGAATAGGATCATCCTGGTACTGGTGGTGTCGTAAGATGCGACTGAAGTACGTGTGGTAGAGTCACGTCGCCAACAATGGTAACACGCATGGGTAGACTCGACCGGATCATTACCACTCCCGCCATTTAAAACCGGCGTGAAGTAGTGGCTTTATGCCACTGCGTTTCGCATCAGGTAATGCCGGGCTCCGGTGCCCAACCCACCTTAAAGGCAGGCAACGCACCTGTAGCTCCTCTGGTGTTGCACGGGGTCGTGGGCGGCGGTAATCACTTACTATCAGGTGACCCGAACGCTCGTTTGCCTTGTCCTTTTCCATAAAAAAAAAGTTTTATTCTGGGACTTGGTTCCATACTTTTTGTGATTCCTTGCCCCATATTATCTATGTCAATAAATTCATTAATAGACAATGTAGCATGAGCGGTCTATAATATAATTAATAGTTAAAAATAATTAATAAATTATTTTTTTCTTTAAGGTCCAGTCGTAGCGCAGGGGCGCAAAGCGTGACTGTAAACGCCGTTGGTTGTGGGTTCGATTCCCACTCGAGAAGATGAAACATTTATTTAAATATTTTGATTTTTTCGCTCTGGTGTAGAGGCGGCGTTGAGTTCTGCCACTTAATGCGCAATGCCTCCAGAATTTTGCGAAAATTGGGGAACGGATTGTCTTATCACCAGGTTTCCTGTGCCTGCTCTGCTGTGTGTCAGATACAGCGTGAAGCTGATTGATTCGTTTCAAAAAAACTTATTTGTGTTGTTCGCATCTCCATAGTATTACCTATGTTATTATAACTATATACACACATATCTACAAAAGCAAAAAGCGCCCGCCATTTGAATACAAATAAAGCAAAATGTAATTAGTTATTAAGCCAGTGTATATCATTGATATGAACGAAGACGATGATACGTGCAGTTTATCAAAGAGCTCGCGGCTCGCACCGATACGCCGGTTGCGCACTAATTGCCTTGTATTTCATTCACTCTATGGGAATTGCTACACGAACAACTATAGTGTAGATAGAACATAAAATTTGGTACATTGTAGACAGTTTTGTGTACTGACTTAGTTATATTTTTTGGTAGGACGGATAAGTTATATGTACTTATTTGTTTTTTTTGGAATTTCATGGGTATACTATTTGATTAAGCTGCAAAATTTTTAATAATTACTTACTTTTTATATTGACACGTTTGTTATATTTCTTTTAGTAGTAAGTAGTTATAAAAAATAAAACTGATATATTTTAATACAGCAAATAAAAATTATATTATTTTAATAATAAACTTTTATGAAGTTTCGTTTAATCTTGCGTAAGTATCAAAAATCATCATCGGACGGACGGTAGTTTTCATCTTCGTAATAGGGTCCCGTTATCCCTTTGAGCGTGGAACCTTAAAAACAACAACAGGTTCATGACTGAACTCAACATATCCGGTTAATTTCAATTACGATTATTTTTCAATTTTATTTTCTTTTTGAAAAGGCCTCCACATTCTCTTATAGTAATCTAGTGGCACTAGTAATGA
The DNA here is from genome assembly GCA_013403705.1 of Heliconius hermathena. Classification (NCBI taxonomy): domain Eukaryota; kingdom Metazoa; phylum Arthropoda; class Insecta; order Lepidoptera; family Nymphalidae; genus Heliconius; species Heliconius hermathena. Next base: position 69,868 of record JAAIXJ010000403.1, on the reverse strand, counting down.
ATCACCTGTTAAGGCTCCTCAAAGTTCTTTTAATTAATTGAAATTTTAAACAACAAAACTTCAAAGCGGCGAACAATTTTAATTTATGTTTAAAGTTGTAAGAAGTGTCTGTAACTTCTGTTGTTCTGCTATCAAAACATCTTCAGAGGAAAGCGTTTAGAAACATGTTTTTATAAATAAAGAAAATAATTTAAGGCATTCTACGTACCCATTGTTGGCTATATTATTGGTTTTCACATTCACGTCGTAGAATAGAAGTATAAAGCTGACTGCGAAAAATGGTAAAATATTAATTTTAAATCAACATACATATATTTAATTTCTCACAAGAAAATCAATTTTACATTAAGTATATGGGAACAATACAGTACAATACTTAGGAACGCTTTATTTTTCCGCATATAAATGGGTAGTCCTAGGAACAGTGTTAAGACACGTCATTCCAGATAAGACAATTTCAGGAGACATTGCGTGTTGAGTAGCGGAAATCAACGCTGCACCTTGTCTCGTACTAGAGTGAGAAAATGAAAATTTTATATATTTAATTTCCTCGACAGAATATGGCACCGACAACCTGTCGCGTTTTCAGTTACACGCTTCTTTGCGCCACGAATGGCCTCTCTCCCTCCTCACCACCTCCAATCTAACCTACTCTTATTATGCGCTAATCAAGCGGAAAGTGGAGATACGAGTCACTTAACGCAATAGGTTTTTAATACCTTAGGCTGATAATAAAATCTAATAAGAGAGTAGAATATGATGAAATAGGATTACAACTATCACCACCTACTGCAAGTCTCATTTTACATTCAAAAGGAAATAAATATATTTTTTATCAAACAGAACTCAAGCCAAGAGCAGGTATTTAACACCAACACGAATAAGCTAAGCCAAGCCAACTATAAAATGAAAAAGGTAGAGGGGACGCTGCGTTATTTCCTGATTCTTAAAGACTTCCACCTTCCTTTTCTCAGCATTAATTATAGCTCTCATTTCCATGGCGCATATCTCTCCGCTATCTGGAGTATTAGTAAATGCCCGTTGAATTTTATATGAATCTTGATAACTTTTTTTTAGTTATTTTCTCGGAGGTATAACGAAGTAGGTTCTTACATAGTTTGTAGTTGTAGTAGTTTGATTGCAACAGTGCATACATATATTTTATCGTACAATTTAATGAAAAATATGTATAAACAAAATAAAAATAATATTTTTTTAATAAAAATAAGTTAGATAAAAGTGCCTAAAATGTTATTTTTAGCTTCACGCTGTATCCCGCAAATAGTAGAGTAGGCAGAAGGAACCTAGTGTTTAAGACACTCCGACCCAATAAGACCTTTCCATTTACCATTTTCCGCCAAATTCTGAAAGCATTGGATGTTGAGTGGCAGAACTCAACGCAGTCTTGCCTTGATACTAGAGCGAAAAAATTACAATATTAAATATTTAATTTCCTCGAGTGGAAATCAAACCCACAACGTTGCAGTCTCTACCGCATTTATCATGGGGAGTGCTCTGAAGAACTGTTTGACCTGTTACCTGCCGCCGAATTTTTTAACCGCACAGTACGTCACAAGTTAAAATATCATCCATACCACCTGGATACGTGGCAATCTAGTACTGTGCGGTTTCGTAGGAACTTCCTTCCACGCGCCACGGAACTGTGGAGTGGCCTACTCGCGGCAGTGTTTCCAGGTCGATATGACATGGGTACCTTCAAAAAGCGCGTCTATCTCCACCTTAAAGGCCGGCAACGCACCTGTAGCTCCTCTGGTGTTGCACGAGGTCGTGGGCGGCGGTAATCACTTACCATCAGGTGACCGAACGCTCGTTTGCCTTGTCCTTTTCCATAAAAAAAAAACCGTCCCGTTACCACCCTTGTGCCTCTGCGCCACAAAGGCCTTAAGAAAGCATTGCTAAAATATAATGCATATTACAATATAAAAAAATCAAAGAGTAGAAAAGGATTTTTTTATGTATTTTTTTTTGTATTTATTTTATGCTTGTCTCGCGATCTGGAGATAATCGATCTTTACAGACGGTCTTTTTAACTTTTTGAGAAAAGTAACCCTAAAAACAAAAAAAAATATAGAGATGTAGCTTAAATTATGTTGATTCCTGCATATTATGTGAAAATATTGATTTCTCACCTTATTTTATAAATTAAAGCGGTTATTTTATAATTTTGTCTATAGACATGTGTCGTACATATAATACAACTGATTTACATATAATATTATATACAGATGACGTCATTATACCACATAAGTGAGCATATAACTACTAATTACAGTCAAATATCTACGGCATAGTATAGTATCGGAGAGTAATCCAATTAAGCCAAGTTAATTAGATCAATAAAGATGTCAATTGATATTGTCTCTCTAAATACACGGTGTAGTCAAAGCTGTTAGCGTTTGCTATCACGTTTTATACTGTAAAGTATCAAATTTTACTTATATATTAAAGTACTTTGAAAATGTACATAATTGTCAAATATATAATCAATATTGTATGATTATTTGTATGTCGAAGCTTGACCAATCATGGCACAGGAGCGTATGAATGTAAACACGACATGTTGTGGGTTCGATGTCCACACGAGGAAATTAAATATTTAATATTATGTGTCGAGTATTGGTGTTGAGACAAAGCGCGGAGTTAAGTTCCGCCACTGAACACGCAACGCCTAGGCTCCCTCTATACCCATGGCCTACCGGATACCGCATACGGGATACAGCGTGAAGCTGAACGAAAAGCATTATATATCGCACATTTGGTGCAATAATTACGGATTTGCACTTTTTGATATATGCAATTAACTAGCTGACAGTTAAAGCAGCTAGGTTTCAAATCTGTATTCCTTTGACATTAACATTATGTTCTTGATAGCGTAACTTAACGTCGCATTTTGACTTATTTGATATTCCTCCGAGTGACATTAAAATCCGTTTATAGGCATTAGTAGGCGTTTCATACAGACAAATATTCTGTATCTATAACACCATGTTACATACAAAAAAAAAAACGATAGTAGTAGTAGGCTTAAGTTAGTATGAAAATCTCAGTATTCTGTTTCACAACGAATTTGTTATATTCTAGCCATAGTTTTAAATATTACCATTATAATTGATATATCTTATTTATATAGTTATGTTAATTACCAATACCATGATTGTTAAGAGAGAAAGATAAAAGAAAGCTGTAAGTAAAATATTTCTAAGTGTAGGCGAGGTAAGTTTCGGGGCTCTTCTATAAATCATATAAATGGATGTTGAAAAATCATTTTCTACGTTATAAATTTGGTGGCAATGAGAGGTGAACGTTGCAGCCGTTCAATATGTGCAGCGTGGTTCTAATGTTGCATTCATTTTCTCCTATACTTTATTTATTTCCATATTATTTTTATAATAATTACGGCAGTCCTATTAAATTAATATAATAAAAAAATGTATATTAAGATTTTCCTGAAATTGTCAAAAGGCGAATTTTCGCGTTCCAAAATATTTTGTTATTAAACTAAAATACTCCAGCCACAAGTACAAATGGAACTGCCACTCAACATAAACCTTTGTAATAGAGCACGCTTATTACATCAATTAATGAATTATTTAAACATTCAGTTTAGCCCCGGGTTGCATTAATCTAATATTGTCTAAATGACTGGCATACAGTGGGGGAACCCGGATCAACCTTTCCCCTATTGGGCTTGTGCCGTTGGATATACTTGTCAGCAAATTATAGGGAACGAATCATGAATACTAAGTAGTATGGACAGAGCTAAAGCTTCAGGTGGCGGTAAGCTGACGGATTGAGAGTTTTGTCGTATATTGATCGCCACGCTATTTTTAAAAGGTATTTTATTATTGCTTCTTCGCACTTAGTTGTTATTTAGGGATCCTTATCCAAATGGCGTATCGTGACACTATTGCTAAGACTCTGCTGTCCGTCCGTCTGTCTGTCTGTACTTCTGTCGCCAGGCTGTATCTCATGAACCGCGGTAGTTAGACTTTTGAAACACATACATACACATTTCCGTTGCCGCTGTAACGATAAATACTGAAAAGCTCAAAAATAGGGATCCCATACAACAAACGAGATTTTTTTTACCGTTCTAAATAATGGGCCAACTCGCACTTGGACGTTTTGTTTATTTTCATAACACGCTTAATGATGTAAATAGACTAAAATAATCATAATTTATATCTCTGTGCAACATTTTCTATTTTGTAATAATATAAATAAATAAATCAGCTTCACTCTGTACCCCGCACAAAGCAGGGCAGGCAGAGATTGAACATTAAAATTAACTTGATAAATCAGTTGGAGGCCAGTCGTGGCGCAGAGGCACAAGCGTTAAATATTTAATTTCATTTTAAGTTTCATTTGCTTCGCTCTGGTGTCGAAGCACAGCGCGGCGTTGAATTCCAGCAATGCCTCCAAAATTCGGTGGAAAGTGGGAAGCGGAGAGTATTAACACTACGTTCCTTCTGTCATCCATGCTACATGCGGGATACAGTGTGAAGCTGAAAAAAAAAATAACTTGATAGTTATCTTAATACTTTAGACTATTTTCTAAACATTATTCAGGTATCCATCAGACCAATAATAATTAGTTGAGTTTAATTCTGATTACAACTTCACTGTGCTTTATAAGTAGATTATTTAAAATGATACTTTATATTTCCAACATTTTGTTAATTAAGCTTATTAAATTTAATTTGCTGCTATCATAACTACAGTACTGTATAGCTCTGGGATGAGAAATGCCCCGAACTTTTACCTTAATTAACTTTGTATGTACTTAGCAATCACTTCTATCTAAGCCTTTTAAAGTAAATGTATATGTGGGATTATGGTAGACTTGGCATAGCGCACTAGGTAGTTGACGCTTCAATTCTACAGAATAAACATATTTAAAATATTTTTCATAATGTAATTGAATAAGACACCACCTATTCCAGAATATTCCTAAATTAACACAAAGAAAATAACAATTTAACTAAAGCAAAGAAAATAAAATAGTAAAATTGACTCGTTTTTAGTCTACATTACAATGAAGCAGAAGCGTATTGGTAGAAATACATCCTACTTAATGTCAAAAAAATTACTATTATATAAATATCTCGTGTATTGTATCAACTTAGGAGAAAACCTAGTGCTTCAACATTGTGTTTTTTGACTGACGGAACTCAACACTGCATTTTGTAAGCAGAGCAAGGATTTATATTATATAGGTACATCGTTTTTCTCAACTAAGCCATGAAACAACGTAAATACGTAAATACACAAAATGTAAGAATTTCAAGAAAATGCTTAAAAATAATTAAAATGCTTATAACATTCGAAATCTCGGTAAACGTGTCACTAGGGCCTAGGTCGCTCCATTCAGGTGTGACATTGCCTGGAGATGCGACACCTACAGAGGTACCTACAGAGGTAGCCATACATACCTATATAGGTGCCAACTCAACATTCTATTGTTTACTCTCTCACCGCGAGTACTTGAGATAAATTCTTTGTGAAACTAAAATGTGAAATGTATTCGTACGTGTTTGAAAAGAAACACAGTTTAGTATAAGCCTCTACTTAATTAGATTACAGTGTTGCGTAATTGGGCACATTTTTAGAATAAGTTCGTAAAGTGGCTCCTTTTTGTGTATTATATGTATAATATGTTTTTTGAAAAAAAAAATCAAATATATTACATGTGGTCCACCTTTTGTGATATAGAAATCTCATTAGCGGGCATCCTTTTCACAGTTTACTCTATTCATTAATATCATTGTTTAAATTTTCTAGTTTGAAAGGTAAAATTATATTAACTAAATATACTTTATATTTAGTTAGAATAATTTAGATCTTTTCTGTGTAAAATTTTAAATTTTTTAAATTTCGCTTTTTTTGTAAAGTAGCTCTTTAGCTCTTTAAGCGTGTCAGCCTATGTAATGGCTATTGGTTCAATCCCCAATGAATATATATTTTTTATTTTTCTACTCTGGGAAGCCAAGCCGAGGCCTCGACCTCTGCTACTTGATATATTCATATAGTCTGAGGCCGTCGTGGTACATTGAAATAAGCGTGGGACTAAAAACGTGACGGTAGTAGGTTTGATTCCCACTCGGGGAATGAACCATTAAATATTTTCAATTCGTGGCGCAGCACGGCGTTGAGTTCTGCTACTCAACATTAGGCTCTTTCTGTTTACCTTGCCACATGTACAAGATACATTATACATACATATATCGCGAATTAAGAAGAATATTTGTTTGTATGCAAAGTTTAATTTGCTTACGTATTCTTCTCACGTTTGTCCCAGTGAACATTTTGGGACTCACTTGACAATACTTTGAATTTCTTTAACAAAATAAGTTGACGTTGAGTGAAATTTAGCAAAGTGACTCGTAAATCCTTTTAAGTTATATACATAACTATATTGAGTTCAGAGGGTGTCCTGACTAATATCTGTCCGATATTTGTTCTTGGGCATACGGGTACGCGACCCCGGATCCTCGAGCCACCACTTGTTATAACCTCCGTCCAGTCCATAAAAGTGGTGTCCCCTTCTTTTAATCCTCTCCTTTTTCCTACCCTCTCCCTCTACCCATCCTTCCACTTTTTCTATCTGTCCTATCTTTCTCCCCCCGGTTTCTCCCCACAAAGGGGTTTTGGAGGTCAGATGGCAATCGCTCCACTAAAAACCATAACTCGCCATAACATGGAACGAACAAAGATGAGACTGGGTACGACTAGGGCGTCGCCGCAAAACGACGCGCAGGCACATCGCCCTACACCTGCGACAAGTGGGCAAGGGCTACCGTGTCAAGTACGGGCACGGCTAAAGACGCTAGTACCCAGACGGAAACTCCGCTTTGCAACGTGGAATATTGGCTCTCTAACCGGACGATGCAGGGAACTCGCAGATGTACTAATGAGACGTCGGGTCCAGTGTGCTTTCCTCCAGGAAACTCGCTGGAAGGGTAATAAGTCCCGTAACATCGGACAGGGTTACCGGCTTATATACACTGGGTCACCTTCCGGTAGAAACGGTGTGGCGGTAGTGCTTTCTGAAGAGCTTCAGAATGGGCTCCTTGAAGTTGACCGTCGCTGCGACCGCTTGATGCGAGTAAAGGTACTGATTGAGGGCGTTACCACAAACTTAATCAGTGCCTATGCTCCCCAGGCGGGATGTAGCGCGTCCGAAAAGGAGACATTCTGGGAGCAGTATGAAGAGGTGCTACTTACTATACCGTCTACCGAAGTGGTCTTAGTTGGGGGGGACTTGAACGGTCACGTCGGTAAGGCTGCTGAGCCGTATGAACGTGTTCACGGGGGTTTTGGGCACGGTCTTCGCAATACAGAGGGAGAAAATATTCTCAGAACCTGTATTGCGTCAGATCTGGCCGTCGTGAATACGTTCTTCCAAAAGAATCCTCAGCACCTTATCACGTATAAGAGCGGGTCCCACTCAACTCAAATAGACTACTTATTGACCAGACGGTGTCATATGGGCAGGGTAACTAACTGTAAGGTCATTCCAGGCGAAAGCCTAACGGCCCAACATCGTCTTCTTGTCATGGACTTTAACGTCACTCCGAAGAAGAAAGTAGCCGAGAAACGTAGGCCTCGGATCAAGTGGTGGTTGCTGAATGGACCGATGCAGACCGACTTCCTGGCAGAGGTGAAAAGTCATAATCTTTCGACTAACACCGAGACTGCTCAGGATGCTTGGGATCGAGCTCAGTCGGCAATCATTGCGGCGGGCAGGCGAGTTCTTGGCCTTTCTAGGGGAGGACGTGTCATCGACAGGGAGACATGGTGGTGGAATGACAAGGTGCAGGAGGTGACTCGTGAAAAGAAGGATGCCTTTAAGAAGTGGCAGCAATCCAACTCTCCTGAAGACAGACTGGAGTACATAGTAGCTAAACGTGCCAGTAAAAGAGCTGTAGCCAGAGCCCGCAGTGAGAGTTTGTCACCATTGTATGATAAACTTGAAACTGTGGAGGGGCAGAAGTTCATTTACAAACTGGCACGTTCCCGGGATAAAGCGACGCAAGATATCGCAAAATGTCTTTGCGTCAGAGATTCCCAGGGCACGCTGCTCTGTAGTCATGCCTCTGTGAAGGAGAGATGGAGAAGCTACTTCCAGGAGTTGCTGAATACTCAGCACCCATGCAGTCTTCATCACGACCCACCGCCTAACCTCGGACTTATTGCCCCGATAACCCTTGACGAAACTCGCAATTGCCTTCGACGCATGAAGAACGGAAAAGCGGTGGGACCTGACGACATTCCGATCGAAGCGTGGAAATCGTTGGGCTCTCTTGGTGTGCTCATGCTTACTGTCCTTTTTAACCATATCTTGAACACTGGAAAGATGCCACACCAGTGGCGGCTTAGCTTCATTACCCCTATTTACAAGGGAAGGGGCAGTGTTCAAGATTGTGGTAGTTATAGGGGCATTAAGCTTATGAGTCATACCATGAAGCTCTTCGAGCGCATGATCGACCTCAGGCTCCGCCGCGAGTGTACTGTCTCTGAGTCTCAATATGGATTTCAGCCAGGATCGGGCACTATGGACGCCGTTTTCGCCCTCAGAACATTGATGGAGGCATACAGGGAAAAAAGGAGAGCTCTGCATGTGGCCTTTTTAGATCTGCAGAAGGCCTTTGACTGTGTGCCTCGTGAGTGTATCTGGTGGGCGTTGCGATCCAAAGGGATCCCTGAGGCCTATATTGAGATTATCAGAGACATGTACCACAATTCCGCTTCTATGGTTAGGACTGCTGTTGGCGACACTAAACCCTTCCCGATTACAGTAGGGGTTCACCAGGGCTCGGCTCTTAGTCCGTTCTTATTCAATGTGGTGCTCGATACTGTCTCGGCTCACATCCAAGACCAGCCTCCATGGCTGATGATGTATGCCGATGATATAGCACTCATTGATGAGAACCGACTGATGCTGGAGCGTAAAGTGAACCTGTGGAAGGGTACGCTTGAGAACGGCGGTCTTAAACTAAATGTGTCGAAGACCGAGTACATGGCCTGCGGGAGCCCGGACTCGAGCACTATCCTTATAGGTCCTGAACCAGCCGTTAAGTCGGAAAAGTTCAGGTACCTTGGATCCGTTATGCACGAGTCTGGAGGCATCGATCACGATGTCTATAGCCGGATAAGCGCTGCTTGGGCCAAATGGCGGGAGGTCACTGGTGTGGTCTGCGATCGCAGGATACCGCCCAAACTCAAGGGTCTGATATACAAGAGCATCATCCGACCGGTTCTTTTATACGGCAGCGAATGTTGGCCAGCACTATCTCGGCACACTCAGGAGCTTCACGTCACGGAAATGAAGATGCTGAGGTGGATGTGCGGCGTAACGCGGTCTGACCGCATACGCAACACATTCATTCGAGGTAGTCTTGGAGTCCGTGACGTAGCGGATAAGCTCCAAGAGCGTCGCCTGAGATGGTTTGGTCACGTTACGCGCCGGCCTAAGAACTATGTCGGATGCAAGTGCCTTGCTATGTCAGTCCCTGGAGTGAGACCTCTCGGACGCCCAAAGAAGCGCTGGTTGGATGTCGTGATGCAGGACATGAGAGCCAATGGTCTAACCACCGAGGACGCTAAAGACCGTGCAAAGTGGAGTAGGTTAAGTAGGAAGGCAGACCCTGGCAAAAGCCGGGATTAATGCCAGGAAGAAGAAGACATAACTATATTATTATTCCTATTCCAGGAAATGAAATATTTAATATTATCATTTTTTCTCTCTGATATCAAAGCAAAGCGCAGCGTTGATTTCCGACACTCAACAGGCAATACTTCCAGAAATCGGCCGAAAATGGGGAACGGAGTGTCTTCTAGATTACCGCGCTACACTAATAAAAATATTACAAATATAGTATTTCAATAAATTACAAGAAAAATCTGTCAAAAGTTCAAAAGAATTTGGCGAACGCTGCGTGACTAGAAAAAAGAGCATCACCAGGACATCCGACGAACAAAGCGTATAAAATCGATACAGGACGAATTGTATTGACCTCATTCAACAAAACTGGAGCCTCGTTGCTTAAAACCTTCTATCACGGCACTCTTTTGTGTATTTCAGTTTTGAATCAGCATTTTACAAAAGGTTTTTACAAAAGATCCAATGAACTACAGCCGAAAATATCAAATTCAAAGATTAAAATTGCCAGATTTTGGAGGTATCTTTAGTTATATTGATACCTACTCTACGTACTAAAATATTTGTAATATTTGTAAGTCTTCAACTATTATTTTTCATCGGACACGGACCAACCAACAGGCCCGATTAATACAATAAAAAGAATGTAAGTAAAAATATAAAATTAAAAGGTAAAATATAATTGATTACATTTTTTTTTCTATATTACTAGTGCTTACTTACATCATGATAAATATTTACTTACAACATAAATTATAGTTTAATAAAGGTTTACTAAAATATAAACAAACCATTTTAATAAAAACTATAAAATGAAGGCATAGCCACAAAGAACAAATAAAGTCCAGTAATAAAATGTTATTTAATAAAAATATACAGCGTCAAGAAGCGCGCGAGAAATATCTCCGCGCTAAAAGATATCGACAACTTGGAAACTCATAAATTTTACTGCCCGCTCCTTCTTGTACCTCCACAGTGTACGGTGCTATAGAGCTATAGGCGGGCTCAGTACCTGTTATATATTCCAATGAGCCATTTCCAATTTTAATATTGGTTATTCCCATCTTGCGCTTGTAATGAAATAAATAATTAACAGTTAAGCTTACTTGTATTCCGCATACAACAGGGTGGCAGAGGGAACCTGGGAGCATAGAGTTAAGACGCTCCATTCTCAATAAGACACTTCCGTTTATCACTTTATATACCGCGTTCTGTCTATTTACCTGAGAGAGGAAATTATAATATTAAATATTCCATTACCTTGAATTCCCACTTGTATTGAACTCATAGCCTGTCGAGTTTACAGTTACATATTTGTGCCCCTGCCCTCTCGACTGGCCCCAATATAAAGTTATTTATTTTTTATTAACTTACCGTTATACTAAAATGAATACATGAATGAATGAAGAGTAAATGTACAAATATCTAGTATCCGATTGTTTGGTGATCCGCTTTCTACCGAATCCAAGACATTGAGTGTTGAGCGAAATTACATTCAACGCTTTACCTCGCCGGAGTGAGAAATAACAATAATTAATTACCTCGCGTGGAAGTCACACAATGATTTAATTTTGTTTTTTATTATTTTTTGTAAAAACGGCAACAGAATTATCTCAGTTTAAAATGTTAAGCAACAGCTACATACATATTTTATAAGTTATAAGTATATTATATATATATATNTATATATATATATATAACTACACTACCCTGAATGCAAATCAAACCCGTGACGCTTACCATTACGATAGTATAAAATTATTTTAAAATAAAGACAAGTAAAGCTTGTACACGGCAGTAATAGAGACTTCATGACATGAGAGAGATTCCATATTATTAGAATTTACTCGTATTTAGCCAAAATTATATTAAAAAATAATTCGATGCACCAAAAACCTTTATATTAAACATGTATTTTATATATGAACAAAATTTACATATTATAATTAAGATGTGTATGTGGCGCGCGAATACATTTGATGTGAAAGTGCTGAGTGTTGAGCGAGCACAGAATTAAATACTTAGTGAGCTCAAATTATATTAACTTTGTGCCCGCAAAGCGCTCGGCGACGTCGATTAGAGACCGCGTGGACATGATTATTTACTGTGCGATTAGGTATATTGTTTGCAATTTGTATAAAATATGTTTAACGTAATTTTCAATTTGCAAATAAAATCAGCTTCACGCTGTATCCCGCGTGTGACAGGGTAGACAGAGAGAGTCTGGTGTTAAGACACTCCGCTACACACTTTCTGCTGAATTCTGAAGGCACTGTCTGTTGAGTGGCGAAACTCAACTCCACGCTTTGCATCGTCACCAGAGCGGAGAAATGAATATGTGAAAAAGATGAAGAGATAGAGCTTGAGATGTGAATTTATGTGTTGACTTAATTATTGTTGTTTCCATTTATGTCCGTTGCTTAAACAGATTGTATGGAGCTCGTAATTATTTGGCAATAAATCTTTAAGATTTCGTTGCACGAGCTCATCGCGATTTATTAGGTGTAATGCGTCTTAAGGGAACTCTTGCGCCAACTTTTATAGCTTCCATTATAACGGAGGTGTTTTTGAACGCTAATCAGTACATATTTACCCAATCTTAGGTAGTTTAAACTTGTTTTAAATGTATTTTAGATAGTTGTAGTGTAATAAAAAATAATGCTTCTCAGTAAATTAACTTAATTTTGTAGTTTGCACTCCACTCTACCGCTTCTCTGTACACTTTAGAAAAGTGACATAATTAAGATTCTTAAAGTTGTTATTTATCGACTTCTTTGTAATCTAGTTCATAATTACTACCTGTGTGCAAAATTTAATCAAAATTTTGATTTTGAAACAGAAAATTAAATCAAAAAACCTTATTATTTTTGATGTTAAACATGATCGTCCAATTTGCCTTGTTATTTGTAAGGAAGTAAATTAATTTGTAAGGAAGTAAATTAAATTAACATTTTGTACATAGGTCTTTCATTTCGTGTTTCACGAGGAGTATTCGCATCACGTATCCGCTTGCAGCTATCCCACTGCTTATTCAACATTAACAGTAAATGTTAGAAGTTACTCTACCTAAGCTAATTTTGTACTTCCTATACATAAGTACACTATAAGTATACATAAGTATAGTATTCTCTAGGCATTGTGAGGTGAGTGGCGGAACTCAACACTACGGTTGGCATCGTTACCTGAGGTAGCAAATGAAAATATTAAATATTTCATTTCTTTCATTTCACTTTTCATTTCTTATTCATTTCTTCCTCGAGTAATAAATAGTTGAATCCACAACCATCATGCTTACAGTATAGAGCGCTTGTATAGAGAATTTTCCGAAGATATTTAATATCATCATCAAAAGAGTTTCCTCCACCGGTTCTTCTCAGGTCGTAAATTATTTGACGTTCAAAAAATTAAGCATGCAACTTCTTATTTTGGAAATTGTTGACTTCTTCTTTTTCTTTCTTTATTTTTAAAGAGTATAAAATGTATCGGTAAAATTCTGATAATACTACTTGTAGGAGTTGCAGGATATATTAATGTAGATCAAGAAAGGAAACCTGCAAGCGAAATAATACTTTTTATAGTAAAATTCAAAGCAAAATGTGATATTAAATACAACAGCCTTCGACAGCAATATCCTCATTTTTTAACTGGAAATAGTTAGAGAATAGTTTTTTCATTTTCAAAGGAATTAAAAGTTAAAATCACTGCAATGTCTTTATTATAATTTTTGCTCTTAATATTTCAACGCTCATTAGCTCGTAGCTAGTATTTGAATACTTTTCTACAGTTGTTGCAAAATTAAATATAGCTTACTGAAATTTTCTTTTTAATTTTTTACATACTTATTTTTTATATATATTTATTTAATGCAGGTATTTTTACTTTTCATGTCTTCAGCATATCTATACGTAAATATAAATAAAATTGACGAGCCTCCAGAATTCGGTGAAAAGTGAATAAGAGAGTAGAGAACGCAGTGTCTTGATTCTTGGTTCTCTCTGAATTCCTTGCTATATGTGGTTAAAAAAAAGATTTTAGACAACTGCAATTCTGAAAATTATCATTATCAGATGAGATGTTTTTCTATGTTATAGATAATATTTTATAAAATATTATCAATTTTTTTTCAAAACTAATGTCCTCAGTTTTGGTAAATATTTTCTGAACGACTTTTGTTACATTAATAAGCTGTAACATGTCTCAAGAGAGCTTTCGTATCATATTTTATAGTAATTTCAGGGTAAGTTTTGAGGTTAATTATGATAAGTAGATATTTTAGAAAGATATATAAGATATTTTAGTCTACAGCCAGGTGTGCTAAGGAATTAATGAATGGATGTAGGAAAATACGTTTTTATTGTATAGGCATTTTACTGATCTTAAAAATCAAGGTGTAAAACGTGAAATATTTTTTTATAATTTATTAGTTTAATATGGGTTTTTAAGAATTCTGACAAAACTTTCCTGTTTTATAACTATGAATTGATACATTGACGATGAAAAATTCTGTATTTCCGCGTTTCTGTTGAAACTTCAATAAATTCGCTCATAGTGATCCCCCTAAGCTCTTTTATTTCCATTAGATTCGCCTGTGCATTGTCTGCCAATCACACAATAACGGAAGAGCTTTATACATATACCTACCTATATTTTTAAAGTAGGCTCTAACATTACAAGGTAGACAAGTTCAGTTTTGACAAGTACTCGTAACTTCAAAGCCCTCAATTTAACACCCGATTGGATCGAAGCAAATCTTGTCCTAAATATGAGTTGCGAGTATCATATTTTGGCAAGATGCCTGCAGTCGCCCGAAGTTAGGAATTAGACTTTAAATGTGCATAAAAATATTAGAAAAAGGAATAAATATAAATTCTCAGGTTTTGTTGAAGTCAAAATTTATGGATCACCTACCTTTCAAACACAGTAGAACTATCTACCCAGTCAGTTTTAGGTATCTACTTATTTTATTGTACTATTATGTTTATCATTATTATCTCCATAAAATCAATACTGCAAGGATTCAAATCCTCAATTTTTGCAATATTGATTGATTATAGAATACAATAGAATAGAATATACTTTATTGCACACAGAAAAACAAAAGAAATACAAAATACAGACAACAATATATGTTTATAAAATGTATGCAATAATAAAGGACTAAATTTTAACTAAGAAATGGGAATAACGTATACAATCTATACTTATAATAAATCTGTAGAAAAGTCGTTTCTGTACATTACTGTACAGCCAGGGCGTTAAAGGATAATTAACAGAATCCATTTCCAACATTTTTTGGAATTTTTGTCTGTTTGTCTGTTTATCTGTTTGTCTGTTTGTCTGTTTGTCTGTTTATGTAAACACGTATTTGTCTGTTTGTCTGTTTGTCTGTTTGTCTGTTTGTCTGTTTGTCTGTTTGTCTGTTTGTCTGTTTGTCTGTTTGTCTGTTTGTCTGTTTGTCTGTTTGTCTGTTTGTCTGTTTGTCTGTTTGTCTGTTTGTCTGTTTGTCTGTTTGTCTGTTTGTCTGTTTGTCTGTTTGTCTGTTTGTCTGTTTGTCTGTTTGTCTGTTTGTCTGTTTGTCTGTTTGTCTGTTTGTCTGTTTGTCTGTTTGTCTGTTTGTCTGTTTGTCTGTTTGTCTGTTTGTCTGTTTGTCTGTTTGTCTGTTTGTCTGTTTGTCTGTTTGTCTGTTTGTCTGTTTGTCTGTTTGTCTGTTTGTCTGTTTGTCTGTTTGTCTGTTTGTCTGTTTGTCTGTTTGTCTGTTTGTCTGTTTGTCTGTTTGTCTGTTTGTCTGTTTGTCTGTTTGTCTGTTTGTCTGTTTGTCTGTTTGTCTGTTTGTCTGTTTGTCTGTTTGTCTGTTTGTCTGTTTGTCTGTTTGTCTGTTTGTCTGTTTGTCTGTTTGTCTGTTTGTCTGTTTGTCTGTTTGTCTGTTTGTCTGTTTGTCTGTTTGTCTGTTTGTCTGTTTGTCTGTTTGTCTGTTTGTCTGTTTGTCTGTTTGTCTGTTTGTCTGTTTGTCTGTTTGTCTGTTTGTCTGTTTGTCTGTTTGTCTGTTTGTCTGTTTGTCTGTTTGTCTGTTTNAACAATATATGTTTATAAAATGTATGCAAAGGCGGCCTTATTGCTTCAAGCAATCTCTTACAGGCAACCCTTGGTAAATAAAGGACTAAATTTAACTAAGAAATGGGAATAACGTTATAGTGCACAATTTGACTACATAAAATACAATAATAAAATAAAAATGAATAATATACATATATACATACTACATAAAAAAAACGATTTAATGCTATATATAAATATAATCCTATATACTTATATATAATATATTAATTTACATATAATAATATACATAATATACATATATACATACATAAACGACTAAAGATAAACTACAGTTATAAGTTGAGAAGATACTCTTTTAGACGATTTTTAAAAATATTAAGAGATTTAGAATGTCGTATTTCAGAAGGAAGTTCATTCCAAAGAATCGCAGATTTCACAGTAAAGGAATTGGAATAGAATTGGGTATGACAAGTAGGTAATTTAAGAAGATTATCGCTCCTGGACCTAAGTTCTAGGCGTGAGATAGAATCGGAACCAAGGAAGTAGAAACGATCTCTTACATAAGCGGGAGAGAGAGGATTATAAAGGATTGAATAGAGGAGGGTAAGCATCCGGAAGTTACGCCGATATCTGATAGGAAGCCATCCAAGCTGACGACGATGGTCTGAGACATGATCAAATTTACGAAGATCATAGATAAATTGAATACATAAGTTTTGTAACCGCTCTAGTTTGTATAATTGTTCCTCAGATAAATCTATAATCGGTAGCAGTAGTGAGTGAGCCAGAGTAGTTTTGGTTTTAACTGGTACGAAATGTTTATATCGTTTGAGGGATCCAATGCTAGCAAATAATCTTCGACTGATCTCCGCTATCTGCGCTGACCAAGATAGCGAGTTGTCTAAAATAATCCCCAGATTCCTTATAGACGCACTAAGACTTAAATCGACACTAATAAGCTGTATTGAGGGAAATCTTTTCAAATCAAGTTTTTTTAATTGCTTACTGCTGCCTATAACGCTTACCTGGGACTTGCTAGGATTAATAGTAAGTCCATAACTCAAGATTTACTCCACACAGAAATATTATGTAAATCCTCGTTAAATTTACAAATGGTTTCATCCATATCACTGGACAGCGCCGCTAAGTAAATTTGTAATTCGTCAGCATATAGATGGAAGAAACAGGATAGGGTTTGGGAAACAGTATTAATAAAAATAGAGAACATATTGATTTAATTGTTCCGAGACAACACATTCCAAGACCTTAGACAGGAAGGGAAGGGAAAAAGTATTTGATTATGTTGACTTCAATACAAAAACATTTTAACTGACTTATGTAAAAGGAGGACGAGGAGGAGATTATCAATTCGACTGTATTTTTTTTTGTTTTTAACCTCAAAACTATCGAACGGATTCTGATGATTCTCTTTTTATTTGAAAGCTGGTGCCTCCCGGGTGGTCTTTTTTCTTAATTTGGTCTATTTTTCATATTGTTATTAATGAGAAAATCATATGAGTCTCAAATTTGCATTTAGTATGAATAACTCGTTATTACGCCAACCAACTTCAACGATTCTTACTTTATTTTTTGGAAAGATACACTTCAAGAGTAATTTGATGAAAATTTGGATAGTATTTTCGATTTTGAGATCAGGTGAAATCTTAATTAACTATTCAATAGTGTCATTGAAGAAATAAGCAGAGGTCGATAGAAAACACAGCTATACATTATTTTAAGTGACTAGAGGCCCCCAGCGGCTTCGTTTTCTTTTTTATATTATTTGTTATTTAAGTGTATTTAAGGAAAATTTATTGATTCTTTTAGTATAGTTATCTATACTCTTATACACTTAATAAATAACAATTTAGCACTTTTAAGATTTAATTTGATTTTGCTTGCAAAAATTGTCGCTTTTAATAAAAAAAATGTTTAGTTATTTCATTCATATTTAGGTACGCACGGCAAAGTTTTTCCCACGTAAATTCTTATCCTATGGGAAAATCAGAATAAAGCTTATTCGCTTTGTAGCTCCTCTATCAGCCCAGATGTTTCAGAATAGGAAAATTCCATAAAAATCGATTCAGAAGGTGTAGAGGCAAAGTGCGCCGTTGACTTTCGCCACAGCAGAAAATGAGAACGGAGTGTCTTAACACTAGGTTTCCAGATTCCTTCTGCCTACCATGTATGCGGGATATAAAGTAAAGTTAAAAAAATACGTTTGCAAAAAATTACAATACGTTAACAAAGATAAATAGAAGCATAAACTTAAGTAAATATTTCATTTACTCGAGTGGGGATCGACTCTCTCTCGACATTACAATTTTAAAGACAGTAACCGTACATTAATAGCTATAGATTCAGCCAATTCCATAAAACGCTCATTTTGTAACAATATTGGTACATGGGATTTGTTTATATTGACATAACTTTTTTATTTATAAACAAACAATAAATGTTACGGGAAGTTTGCCAAAATACTAGAGTGAAAACCACATTTAAGTCGGTTAAACCGTTTCTGAGATAAACTTCAGCAACGCATTGACAAACCGACAAACGAATGGATAAAAAAAATGGGTTCTATCAAATTAATTACATTAATAAATGGCCTTACTAATAGATTTTATCATATATCTTCCATGTCCAAACAGAAATAATGCCGTCAAATGGAAATAAAATACATTAAAAGTGTCCGAGGTAACTTTGAGTGCAGGTACATTATTATTGTGTAAAAGAAACTTTTTCAAGCAGCCTTTTTCTCCCCACCCGCTGTCGCTGTAAAGGAAAATAGGGCTCACAGCAAGCTAACCTCAAGTTAAAAAAAATCCCTGTAAAATAATATCTTTCTCTATAAATAATACAGTTTTTTTCCAAAGAAAAGAAACTTCCTGGGAATAGCGTGTAACCAAACAAATTCTTTGGGTTTTTTTAAGACACTCCATTGCGGAGGCATTGCGTGTTGAGTGGCGGAATTCAACGCCGCGTTTTTCTCGACACCAGAGATAGAAAGAACACGGAAATATTAAATATTTTCATAATATGTTCTCGAGTGGTTATCGAACCCTTGTACTTTGTGTATCTGCGTCGCAACTGGCCTCTGTCTATGGATATCAACTTTAACGTTTAAAATAAAGGTCTGCAATAACGCGGTCTTACACAGCCCTTTGCGATTTCAAATCATCTCCAGAATAAATTATCAAATTAAAATTTCTCAAGTTTTACTGTCTAAGTTTCAAATTTTAACATCACCGTTCATTATTTTGATTACGTAGTTAGAAGTCATTAAACAAGCAAACTTTACACCAATTTTACATTTGTAAGTTATACATTTTATATAATGGTTAATAAGTAAAGTATCTTATAAAATTAGTATAATAATTGTACTCGATGGCTAAGTGGTAATAACGTCTCATGGCATTCGATGAAAGTCGGTTCATAATTTATGTACTTAAGGAAGGAATTAGTCTTGTGTTACAATAGGTTTACAGATTCCCTCTGCCCCCTTCACTCTGACTCCATGTGCGGGAAACTAATAAAAAATATTTGACCTGTTTTTTTTTTTTTAAATATTTTGATACAATTATCTAATATGTATTCCATATCAGAAGAGCAGACTAGTGCTTCGGAAAACTTTAATTAATTAACAAAAATTCTGGCAATCCAAGTTGAGTTTTGAAACTTTCATATTAACAAAGAAAGTCTTAACAATGTAAATTAATATAGATTTTTTTAGTTTGAGAAAATTTCCTCCTACGCATTTGATAATAATTACCTTACATATGGTTGCAAATAACGGTTTGCAATCATATGTAAGGTAATCAGTTAGTGGGTTGTTGGTTCGATTACCATTCGAGGAAATGAAATATTCAATATTTTCATTTCTTCGCTATTGTCGAAGTAAAGCGCGGCGTTGAGTTATAACACTCAACACGCAATGCCTCTAGAATTAAGCAGAAAGTGAGAAAATAAAGTGTTTTAATGGGAACTGTTGAAAATTCACGTTTGTTATATTAAAAAAAAATATGTTTGTTTTATTTCTCGCTTTACTTTAAAATGTGTTCAATTCCAACTCGAGGAAATGAAATATTTTATATTTTCACTTCTATGCTCTGGTGTCCAGGCAAAGCGCGGTGTTGAGTTCCGCCACTCTACATGCAAGCCTTGAAAAATTCGGCGGAAAGTAGAGTGTTTTAAAACTAAGTTCCCTCAACCTACTCAGCTGTGTGCGGGATACAGCGTGAAGCTGAAAAAAAAATCTTAAAATTATAGTTCAAATTACATCAATATTAATGATTTCACAACAACATGCTCGTTATGAGCAACCTCGACCGACACGCGTAAATGAGCGAGTAAAACTAACTTGTGCTTGCTATGTTTAACTCAAACTTGAATGGAAACTTGGAGCTGCAAGTTACAGACCGGTGACTGCCAATTTTCGGTAACTCTATATTTTATGCTTATATTAATTTACACGGACGGTAACTTTATGTGATGTGTAATAAATAGTAGGTGTATTTTTATTTTTTTTAAAGTTCCACATTTAGGAAAGAAACATATTAAACTTTTAATCTTTTAGTACCTCTTGGAGACTGTTCAAGCGCTTTGACCATTAAGCCTACTACTAGTTCTCATCAACCTACGTCGGAATTCTTATTATATACAACCCACGGTCGCGGCTTCGCCCGCTTAAACCACAAAATTATTTAATTAACACACTGAATTATGTTCGTGTTTTGATATACCTATAATGTATGTTTGCAACGCAATGAAGATTTTTAATAAGAAATTTATTAAAACTTTAGGTCGCATTTTCGTACCTCCCATAAGAATCTTCAATTGAATTTTTGAAATAAAAACACAATTTATCGATACTTACAATAAAATCCTAACTCATCGGTGTCTGTACATAGAAGACATTACAATTAACAATGTAATAAAACTTGGTCAGTTGGTCTGTTTGTCTGTGCGTTTCTTCACGATAATCTCAGAAACTGGTTAACCGATTTAAATACTTCTTTTGTTTGNACATTCAATTGAAGATTCTTATGGGAGGTACAAAAATGCGACCTAAAATTTTAATAACTTTCTCATAAAAAATCTTCATTGCGCTGCAACCATACATAATAGGTATATCAAAACACGAACATAATTCAGTGTGTTAAGTAAATAATTCTGTGGTATAAGCGGGCGAAGCCGCGAGTGGGTCGCTAGTATTAAAGGGCTGCTATGGTTGTTTAACATTTGACTGTAAACGCGACGGTTGTGGGCTCGATTCCCATAAGGGGGAATGATTTTCAATTTTTCGCTTTGGTACTTGTTACCCGAACGAGAAAATGGATAGCTCTTTTGTCTTGACAAAGCCTGACGTTGGGTCCCGCCGTTCAACACGCAATGTCGAAAACAGGACGAAAAGTTAGGAACGGAGTGCTTAAACACTTGGTTCTCTCTGCCCTCCCTGTTATATGCGAGACACAGAGCGAAGCTAAAAGAAAACAATCATACAAAAATCACAGCTTATATTTTATATATTACATCGTTTCCAGGAGTATATAAAATGATGATGTCGTTATAACGCTTCATTTGCTTGAAAAGAGGTCTCAAGAAAAGTCCTTCTGCCAATTTTCTTTTTTTACCTTTTATTTTTGACGCTCACAACAACTAATTCTTGACACAGTAAAATGATTTTTCAAGATTTGTTGTTTATTATTTAAGAATGTACTTAAGTAGACTTCTCTAGAGTTTTTTTTTTACTTTAAAATAGATATTGGCAAATTTGTACTTGTCATTTGAGGCTATCGTTTGACTGTGAACGGGTGATTGTGGATTCTATACCCAACTCGAGGTATGAGTTATTATCCAACTACAGCTGTTTTTAGAGTGTCTTTATGTATGTTTATATGTTTCTTTGTTCTCTTGTAACTGTTAAAATAGTAAAACTTTTTTTTTAAATTTTAAGTAAACACTACAGACACGTGGTCCGTAGTTTTTTTAACTTTTTCATTATTATCAGCTAATCAACAGTATATTTAAACTATTTAAAAGCCACTTAAACTAGGCTTATAACTAGAGATAATTATCTAGATATTTAATTCCTAAGAAAATCCAGGTTTAAGGTAGGTAGATCCAAGTCCAATTTTAGATTGCCTTTTTGTAAACATTTCACTTATTATCTTTAAATTTAATATAATAAAATTTTACAATTTTAAATTTTTGATTCGATTCCACAAAGTGTAAAATCGACTGGTTGTGGGTTCGATCCCCACTCGAGGAAGTGAAATGTTTTATACATTTATATTTTCATTTCTTCGCTCAGGTGTCGAGGCAAAGCGCGTCGCTGAGTTCCGCCACTCAACATGCAAAATGCCTCCAGAACTCGGCGGAAAGTAGGGAACGGAGTGTCTTAACACTAGGTTCCCTCTGCCTACCCTGCTGTGTACGGGATACAGCGTGAAGCTGATTTAATTTGACTTTTGATTTTATGTACATATATATTGTTTATTATTATCATTTCAATTACTTGTGATATTACTGATGCGCTGGTGATAAGAAAATTCATTAAGTGATAAGTGATAAAATACCATACTGTTATATAAATATTATCAATGACGTAATCGTAGAGGTAGTAATATATTATTGATTGACCGCGATAATCGGAAAATATTTATATTTAATGTTCATGGTAATATACTCAGCTTCAGCTTCACGCTGTATCCCGCACACAGCAAGGTAGGCAGAGGGAACCTAGTGTTTAGACTCCGTTCCCCACTTTCTGTCGAATTCTGTAAGCATTGCTTGTTGAGTGGCAGAACTCAACGCCGCGCTTTGCCTCGACACCAGAGGGAAGAAATGGAAATATATTTTTAAATAAATATTTCATCTCCTCGACTGGGGATCGAACCCACAACCAGTCGTATTATAATATACTCGTATTCAATTAAACTAATTAGTTTCTGGTTAGTCTTTGGACTTGACACCGCTAACAAAAATTATTTAAACATGAAGTTAATAAAAAGTTTTTTTATTGTAGGTACTTGTGATTTACAGTTTGTGTATATAAAAAACATATCTATCTATCTATCTACTTCCATCCTGTGTCCCTAGCGTCAGAGAGGACGGAGCGTCAAGCGCTACAGTCTTTACATACCTCTTTCGCCTCGTCCGCTGTCGTCAACCTCTTTATACATGGCCCTGAGGACCCCCCGGTTCTCATGTTATTTACGTGACCATCCTCCAGAATCTTCGAAAGTAAACCGAGATCTTCCCTTGCGTCTCTTACCGCTCACTTTTCCATCATAAATCTTCTTTGCAATTCTGTCTTCGTTTGACGGGCCCAAACCAGCTGAGCACGTTCTTCTTCATTCTCACTGTGACGTCCTCGCTAATACCTGCCATTCTGTGTATCTCTTCACTGTGATTTCGATTAGCTAAGCTGATTTTGCATATCCTACAAACAGGTCGCATATCCACAACATACATTTTTCTTTTATTCTTCTTCTGTAATACCTATGTTTCGCTACCGTATAGTAAAGAATAAAAGATAGCTTCTCAATAGAAATAAATTCTTTATTAGAATATACTAATAACTTTTTTATTTAATAAGTTTGGCAATATACGTCTCTACAAAAATAAAAATATTCTTCATTATATCTATAAAGTAGATGTTAAATACAATCATGCAAATGCTTAAGACCGTTCAGCCTGTAAAGCTTTTAAAGATTTATTGTTTCTTTTTTAATGTGGTTTTCCTTACGTTTACAGATCGTGTGAGACTTTGTTGTAATTTATTATGTTAAGAATCTTTTATATATTACTTCTTAAATTTAGGTATAGGCTTATATTTTTTTGTTGTTTTAGTTTCTCGCTTCATACCTCACATAGCAAGGTAGAGGGTAAGTGTTAAAACACTTTGTTCTCATTACTTGCGTTCTTCTTTCTGCTGAATTCTTGAGATATTCCGTGTTGGGTGGCGGAACTCAATGCCGCACTTAGTCTCGTAACCAGAACGAGGAAATGAAGATATTTAATATCACGCTTATGATAATGGTGATAAAATATTAATAATTACTTATACAATTGTAATTATACGGTGACTGTCCGTTTTATATGAGCGCGTATAAACACGACGATAGTGGGTTCGATTCCTACTCGAGAAAATTAATTTTATTACCTCGCTCTGGTAACAAAAGGAACGAAAGAAAAATGAGGAACGGAGTGTCTTAATAGTTTTCCCTTTACCTATTTGCGGGATACAGCGCGAAGCTAAAAGAAAAAAAATATAACACAAAAATAACATCACATTTTTATATATTAAATCGTCTCCAGGTATATAAAATGAAGATGTCGGAATAACGCTTCATTTGCTTCAAAAGTGGGCTCGAGAAAAGTCTTTATGACAAGTCGTTTTATTTTTGACACTCATAACAACTAATTCTTGACACAGTGACATAATTTTTTACGTTTGTTGTTTATTATTTAAGAATGTACTTAAGTAGCCTTCTCTAGAGATTTTTTACTTTAAAATGATTATTTAGTTATGATAAATTTATATTTATTACTTGATGATTGTGTTTTCGATCGCCATACGAAGAAATGATTAAGAACCCCCCTCTGGGTTATGTTTTTAGCGCATATACATGTATGTATGTGTGCTCGTTTATTTGTTCCCTCTTGAAAAGAAGAGAGATCTTTTTAATAATAATTGGAAAAATAGAGATCTTTAAAAAAATAATAGGTTTTGTCTAGAAGGCGTGAACACTACTGGATATATTATTTTAGTTTATTTGGTATTTTTTTTTTATTTTGTTTACAATTTCAAGTTTTCGATTCGATTCCGTCACTAACAACACAACATTCTATTTTCAAGTGGGCAATTTTTTTCCGCATACCATATCCTTTGCAGAGTACAGTGTTAAATTAAAAAAAAAATGTTTTTTTAAATTTAACACATTATGTACAGATTGCTTATCATTTTCATTTTAATTGCTTTTAATATTACTGATGGGCTGGTGATAAAAACATTTATAAAGTGATAAGAGAAAATATTATACTGTAAAATAAATATTGTCAATGATGTAATCGTAGAGCATTTAAAATATTATTGATTGACCGCGATATTCGGGAAATATTTCACCTCATGTACAGTGAACGCATCAAAACTACTAATGTAATGTAAAAATCTATAGATCGTATCTATATATTGAAATATTTACTTAAATTTATATTTCCATTTCTTCGCTCTGGTGTCGAGGCAAAGCGCGGCGTTGAGTTCTGCCACTTAACACGCAATGCCTCCAGAATTAGGGAGAAAGTGGGGAACGGAGTGCCTTAACACTAGGGTCCCTCTGCTTACCCTGCTGTGTGTGGGATACAGCGTGAAGCTGATTCATATCTATGCCCTGCCTCCAAATATGAACTATCCAATATAAAAATAATTACTCATTTCGAACCAGTACTTTTTGAGAATTACGTGTTCAAAGAAACAAACTCTTCAGTTTTATAATATATTTTTATAGTTTCACTCTGTATGCTGCACACAGCAGGATATCCCCATTTTGCGCCGATTTCTAGAGACATTGAGTATTGTGTGGCGGAACTCAACGCTGCGCTTTGCCTCGAAACCATAGCGAAGAAATGAAAATATTTGTATAATAATTTATTTATTTCTTCAAATACTAGAACATATTTTTATAATAATAATATTGAATATCATTTACTCAAGTGGAAACCGTCTCCATAACCTGTCACAGCTGCACACTTGTACCACACTGCCCCTGCGCAACGACTAGCCTCGATAATATTAGTATAGATTTAAATTTAAGTTATTATTTTTACATGTATAGTTCTTTCTAAATTTAGATTTTAGAAGCGAAGTCAAGCTGGCGTATAGTCAATGTGTCATTCAACATCGGAGGCTGGATGTGAACTGTCAAGAAGTAAATTAACCTGTCAGTCATGGCCGAGTGGGGACGGTGTGGTTAGTACCAAAGAACAATAGGTTAGAAATGATATCAAAAAATTAGTTTAAAAAAATCTGGTGTTGAAAAGGTAAGTGGCATATATTCTAAGCAAGTTATTCTATTTATTTTATAACAATTATATCAATATGATGACTATGAGGCCAGTCGTGGCGCAGGGGAACAAGCGTGTTAACGCGATAGGTTGTGGTTTCGATTTTCACTCGATGAAATTATACTATACTATTATTAGCTTCACAGGGTAGTCAGAGATAACGGAGCGTCGAGCGCTACGGTAAAGATGAAATTAAATATTTAATATTTTCATTTCTTCGCTCGAGAGCGATCTCGTGTCAGTACAAAGCGCGGCGTTGAGTTCCGCCACTCGGGAGCGGAATATCTTAAAACTAGGCTACCTGTGCCTGCCCTGCTACATGCGGTAATTGTAGACGTTAAAATATCTTAGTGTGAATATCTTTAGTATTATAATTACTGCGAAAATGTGTTCGTTGGTTTGTTTGTTACTCTTTTACGCGTGAACTATTTAAGCGATCATCATAGAATTTTGTATACATATTTTTAAAGAAGAATTAATGAACGAAGAATAAAATATTTTCATTTCTTCGTTCTGGTAACAAGACAGATAAGTTATTTAATTGGGTCTAATTTCTATAAAATACATGATTGAAGAACTGTCCTTGAATACAGCGTGAAGTGAATGAAGTAAATATAATAAAATAAAAAATAAATCAGCTACACGCTGTATCCCGCACACAGCAGGGTAGGCAGAGGGAACTTAATGTTAAGACACTCCGTTCCCGACACTCTCGAGTGGCAGAACTCAATGCCGCGCTTTGCCTCGACACCAGAGCGAAGAAATGGAAATATAAATTTAAATAAATATTTTATCTCCTCGAGTGAAGATCAAACCCACAACCAGTCGGTTTTACAGTCACACTTTGTGCCACTGCGCCACGACTGGCCTCTGACTGAAATGAAGTAAAATATCTAATTTTCATCCGCGACCCCGCTCCGATTGGTACGTGACATTTTTATAGAATCTTTGAATTCTATACTAGCTAGATATCATAAATATTCATGTTTTTACGCCGCGGTTAAGTTTTTGCAATGGCGATGGACTGTTGAATTTTTGGATTGTGACATATTTTCGCCTCAAAATACTATGGGTTTGATAAAATATTTAAAAGACCCCGCGATTTTAAACACAAAGTTGTATTTTTGTTGCCGCGCCGACAGTGAAACTGCTTAATTGAATGTTTGTCTTTGTAGTCAGTTTTAAAAGGTATTGTTGTGTGATGTTTTTGATTATTATTAAAAAAGAAAAAAGATTTTAAATACGTGCGTATATTTATTTCAAAATTGGGCCCAACTTCTATAAAATACCTGATTAAAGGCATACTATAGAAACAGACTTGCCGCTGTGGCGAAGTGGCACAAGCGTGTGAATGTAAACGTGATGGATATAGGTTTGATTTCCACCCGAATTATTGAAATATTATTTGTTAATATTTACATTTTCTCACTCTGATAACAAAATAAAGCGCGGCATTGAGTTCCGCCACTCAACACCTAATGCCTCGAAAATTCGTCGGAAAGTAGAAAACGGAATATCTTACACTAGGTTCTCACGTCCCTTCTATCTATTATGCTATATGCAGTATTTTTGTTATTTTGTTTATTTTAATTAATATAACATTTAATATCTAATTACAAAACAGTATGTACAGAAAACTTATTTTCTCGCAAAATCGTAGTTAAGTTGTTCCAGTGAAGATCAAATGATTAAGCAGAGAAACAACATTGACCAACTCGGTAACTGGATTAGTGACGGACGGTGGTACAATTAAATATTTACATTGGACAGGCCATTGTTATAAAATATTACAACTTGGTTGTGGCCAGTCGTGGTGCAGCGGCACAAAGTGTGACTGTAAAACCGACTGGTTGTGGGTTCGATCCCCACCCGAGGAGATGAAATATTTACTTAAATTTATATTTCCATTTCTTCGCTCTGGTGTCGAGGTTGAGCGCGGCGTTAAGTTCTGCCACTCAACACGCAATGCCTCCAGAATTCGGCAGAAAGTGGGGAACGGAGTGTCTTAACACTAGGTTCCCTCTGCCTATCCTGCAGTGTGCGGGATACAGCGTGAAGCTGATTTTATTTATTACAATTGGGTAACGTTTAGATGAAAATATAGAAGCAGTTGTGGCAAACTTTTTTATTGTAAAATGCGACGATTATAGGTTCGATTCCACCTTGGTGGAATGAATTATTTTAATTCCATGATCCAGTAAGAAAACAAACAGTGGCAAAAATATTAATATTTCATCAAAAAGAGATTTTTGGCAAGACAAAGCGCGGCGTTGATTTCCGCCACTATTATGATTCCCCTGCTATCGGAGAATACGTTTTTTTTATTAATTTTAGGAATATCTCTAATATGGTACAAGAAAATCAAACAACATAAAGTAATTTAATCAAAAATATTTCTTGCCAACGCAAGGTGCAAAATTTTTATAAAGGAAAATTGCAATTGTTTTTATAATATTTTCTATAATGCAGCTTCTGGTAGCGAAGTTCTTGGCTTTCCTGTTAATAAAAAAGCATTTACTTTTTAATATATTTTTGATTAAAATTAGTAAAGGGAACGGTTAAAATATTTCTTAGTATATGTTAACATAATATATGAAAGTGTAAATGGTGTCTTGGAGATCTTGTACAACAGACTTGGGCGCTAATTTCTCTAAATTGAAAAAAAAATAGATAATGATAAAATCTTATAAAACAAGAATATACCTTACATTTATAAGTATGCGAGAAATTTCATGTTGTGTCGCAGAACTCAACGCCACGCTTTGTCAGTGGGGATGAAAAAATACAATCACTCCCCCGAGTGGGATTGAATCCACGATTGTTGCATTTACAACCATACGTTGTTCCACTGCGCTAAGAGAGATTTTAATGACGAATAATATTTTTGGACTGTAAATGCGGTGGTTGTGGATCCGAACCCCATTTAGGGAAATGATATAATTATTATTTTCATTTCCTATGTCTGGCAACAAGGCTAAGCGCGGCGTTGAATTCCACCAATTAATACGCCTCGAGTATTCGGCGTAAAGTGGAGAACTGAGTGTCTTTGCACTAGGTCCCCAGGTATCCTCTGCCAAGTCTGCTGAATGTAGGGTAGGCAGAAGAGTGTGACAAAAAATATTGTATTTCGAAGCCGAGAATGTAGTATCCGTTCACTTTGCTCCTAAAATTTACAGTAACAAGACCGAATGGAGTTGAACTAATTTAAAAACGTGTGGACCAAAACTCTTTCGGGCATCCGCAAATCAAAGTTAAATTCTAATTGGAAAATTTGTACCAGATCTACAATTTAGCTTCGTAAATCAGTTTTCGTTTCGTACCATAAAGTCTATTCACAGCGAACGAGTAAGGGCATTCATTTAAATCTTTGTTTGTATTTCCAGTACAATAGTTCTGCAATTTATGTAATATTTAGATAATCTTTAAAAATCTTTTAAAAATGTTATCTTTTATGTTACATATCGTGGTTGTAGTTGCAGAGCATCCAATTTTAAAATCTTGTGGTTGTGGTTTCGATCCATATTCGCGGAACAAAGACAAAGTGGCGTTGAGTTCCGCCTGATATTACGAAATGTCTTGAATTTGGGCGAAATCAGGTATCTGATTTTTAAAAAGTTTACACTACGTTATCACTACCTAATGCGCTGTATGCGAGAAAAAGGCAAAATTAAAAAATATTTTGTTATGTAAATGACAATTGACATTGTAATCTGTGTCTAGTTTAAATTTCAATAATTTTTCATAACATCTATTAATAAATCATTTCTTTTTTCCCTATCCTTCTATTTTAGAGATCCATAATGGTACTGTATCTAAAAGGATAATTTCAGATCGTTCTAGGTAGAAATATACTTTCATAGTCAGATTCATTCACACTGATCACCTATAAAGATACTGCACACACTACGCACTAGGTTTTGTTTAAAAAACACAAAAAAAGCTGCTTCACGATTTTTCCCACATAGCAGGGTAGGCAGAGGTAACCTGGGAATCTAGTGTTAAGATACTTCTTTCCCAATAAGACACTTCCGTTCTCCCTTTCCAAGGAACTATGAAAGCATCGTATGTTGAGTGGCGGAATCGAACGCCACCACTCAACACACAGTATTGGCTTATTATTTAGCCTCATCACCATTGCGTCATACCAGAATGAAGAGATGAAAATATTAAATATTTTACTCTTACGAATGGGAATCGAATTCACAATCGTTGGTTTAACAGTTGCACCATTGTGCCCCTGCACCTTAAATATGAATACTAAAAACTTCGGAATATTGCGAAATTTCACATTGCAAGCATAATTATACTCTCGAGCTAAAATTGAATCCACAAACATCGTGCTTACTGTCGGATGCTCTCACACTTCACCATGATGACCTTATCATTGTTTATCATATTCATATAAATTTCACAGATCAAATAAGTTAATCCAAATAGTATGAACAAAAAATATTGAGTAATTAACTTAACGCTGTAAGCCTCTAAGTTGGACTGAATAAACAAAGTAGCTTGAAACGTGCGGGGGCTAATTTCGGCTCAGGTTGACTTATGTAACTTTCTACGACGTCTTCCTTTACTAACTTTGGCGTATATTTATCTATTACAGATGAATAAAGTAAAACTTACATATTTCATACAGTCCGCTGCTTTTGCTATCTGCTGTGCACCAAATGGATTCTGATTAGTTTTGCCAGATTTTGTCTCGGGATTTTTATCTCTGGAATTGCTAGCAACTTATTAAAAAAATAAAGTAATTAAAAAAGTACTCCCAAAATGCGTGGAATAATTCATGAAAAGCGGTACTAGGTCTGTCACGCACGGAACATTCTAATATTGGGCTAAATATCGGAAGGTCTCGATAAAATCGGCACTGATCCTGATGAAAATCTTTTATAGAGGATTATGTTCAGTAGCGGGCGTCGATGATGATGCTATTTCTTGTGTCAAAATATGGTTTTGGGTAAAAAGGGAAAATGGATAAAGATGTATTATTAAAATGTTTTTATTTGTTTGACTTTTTACCTGCCGCCGACTTTTCAAGCCGCACAGTACTTCACAAACTCAAATATCATCCACAGCATCTGGATAAGTGCTACTCCACTATTGTGCGGTTTCGGAGGAACTTCCTTCCGTGTGCCATGCAGCTGTAGAATGGTCTGGTCATGGCCTATGGTAGTGTTTCCAGGTCAATACGACTTGGGTATCTTCAAAAAGCACATCTATTCCCTTTAGTGTTACACGGGGTTGTGGCTGGCGTTGATCACTTACGGTTAGGTGACCCGTATTCTCGTTTTTATAATATTACAAGTAGGTATTATTTACAAGGTTTTCTCATGAGGAGTCTCAAAGTCAATCAGTCAGTCCGGTAAAACATCCATCGAGCCACTGAATCTCCAGTCACCGGTATAATAGACTATAACTTAAAGATGGCTACTTCTCATGGAGACTAAGAGGCGATAAATAAATTAAGGAGGCACACGGAATATCCTCTATAATAATAAGCAATTAAAACTTATTATTAAAGAGGATATTCCGCAATTCTTTTGCTGTGTAAAGGAGTTTCAAGGACAAAAGAGCAGTAAATGGCACGGACCACCAACGTCCGTATGTGTTTATATAATAATAATAAAAAAAATTGCGTATGTGTGCATGAGTGTGCGTGTTGTTCAAAAGTTAATAGTCTCTTCAATTTCCTCCATAAGATAGCCTTAAAAGCCATTTCGACATTTTTGATTTGCACTGTAAACGGGTCACTGAGTAAATGTCTAATATTTTATTTATATATTATTATTATTATATATTATAATGAAATTATAACCTTCTATCCATACAAAAGGCGTATAAATTATAAGCATAAAGATCAGACAGCGGGAAAACTGTAGATAATAACTCAAACTGGACAATAGGAGTCCTGACCATTGTCCAGAGACCATTCACACGACCTAGTCCTATTGAGTTTTATTAGATTTTTTTTTATATTGACGAATGATTTGACACTATCTAGGCCGCAATTCTTCTTGCTAAAATAAAGTGACAGTGACACTTTGGGGTTTTATATTGAAAACATTTTTGTATAGGATAAATATCTCTTTTAACTTACGATTATAATACAAATAAATCATGATTTGTTTTTTTTTCACGCTATTCAGGGTAGCCATACAACCTAGTATAAGCCCGAGTTTGGCACCTTGCGTGTTAAGTGGCGTAAATTAACGCCGCAAATCTTATAGAAGCGCGAAAATCGAAGGATTGAAATATTTCATTCCCCTGCGTGGGAATTGAACTTATGACCGTTTACACTCGCACGAACTAATTCTAATAACAGAAATTTGGCCAATAGTGCTTGGTAAATTTGGCTAATAATTTAATATTACGTTGGTCTAAGTAATTTGAGGCCTTGTTTTTTTTAATATGTTAAGAACAAGGAATACACCATATCATTATCCAATTTAGAAACATTGAACTCTACGCTGCATATTATTCAATAATACTGGGTAAAGGTAAGTAAAATACTTATTAAAAAAACGTATTATATAAAAATTTGAACATAGCGGGACTCAAGCCCGCGCCTCTTACCCGACCGACCAGGTGCTCTGACCACTAAGCCATACGTTCTCATCAATCTACGTCGAGATTCTTATACACTTGTTACAACATATTTATGTTGTTAGCATCTCTGTAGGGCATTTTTACAAATTTTCGCTATCCAAAGATTATTATTATTATTATTATCTGGCAAGAGAGAATGCTATTTATTAAATATTTTTTAATATTTTTAAAGTGTTATTCCACACTTAGGAAAGAAAAATATTTATTTAGAAAATGTATAAAAATTCTTTTCAAGATCAATTTTTTTCAAAATTATCAAGAACCAGTTTTTCTGGGTTTTCCGCCTCAGAACATTTAAAAATTGTTCGTCGTTAATGTGTTGATGCCGTCTAAAATGAATACTAATAACTAAGGCGATCCGAAATATGCAGCAAATAAAAAATAAGTTGAAAATACAATAACCTATTATACATATAGAAAAATTTTGTAAAGTAGTCTTACAATCGTACTTCAAATTTATCAATAAATACTATAAAATAAAAGCGCCAAAAACCAAATAACCAAAATAAATTAAAGTTGAAATACTTACGTTGGAAGTACCCTGAAGTACTGGTATACTCCAACAAGCACGTACCAAGCCCACTTGCTTGCAGGATCGATGCCCGACGCAGGTATCCACGCGTCTATCCGCCCCCCCTCCCCCCAAATACGTGGACGCGCTAAATAAACCGTTGTTTTTAAATACTTATGGTTTTTCTTATTTTTTTTTCATTTGTACCCCAGGGTACGATTCAAGGGTTAGAAAAAAATATAAAGTCACACTTATAGAAATTAAACCACCAGCTTAGAAAAAAGCTTTGTCTGACAAGCCCTAAAGGAGAGACCGATCGTTCGGTTAATTAAATAAATTTACTGTTCAACGTACATACGTTCTTCAACATCAATTAATTAGAAAGCTTTTAGTGCACAAGTGTTTTTATAAAATCTAGTATATATAAAATCTAAGCGACATTTACAATATTGTATTTAGATTGTACGATTTACAATATTAAATAGATAGATTTCATTGTTAAATAGAGGCCGTCACAGGAGCACAAACATTTTGTTTCTATAAAAGCGATGGTTGTAAGTTCGATGACTTCGGGCGCTTGATATAATTAGTATATATCTTCGTATCGCGGCGTTTAGTTTCGCCACTCAACACACAATGCCTCGAAAATTCGGTGGAAAGTGTGGAATGGGGTGTTTTAACACTAAGTTCCATTTGCCTGTCCTGATATGTGCGAGATACAAAAATATTTTTGTGAATTAATTCTCTTGAATAAAATCCGAAACGCTTAGATTTAAATGCTGCTTAGTTAAATATTTTATATATATATATGATTTGGGTCACTATACACTGCATGTAAATCGATTGTTTTTAAGGAAGAAAGGAACTCTTCTAAGATCACTTTGTTGTCCGTGCGTCCGTCCGTCTGTATGTCTGTCTGTCTTTCTGTCAAGAGATTTTATATCATGGACGTTTGGAGATATCGAGTTAAAATTCAAACTATATAAACCGTTGTATGACAACTATATTTCTTGAAATAATCGTATTTCTTCATTTACTTAAAAAGAAGATATGAGTGTTTATATCGCAAAAATAGATATTTCGACACTATAAAAAGGATAAAAATTCAAAGGGTACTTCCGGTTGACCTAGAATTATAAAATTTTGCAAGTAGCATCTACAGATAGTACTAGTTCAGTAAAAATCCAGTTCATGTAAACTATACATTTGTGGTTAAATCTTAAAAAATAATAGCTTTCAAAAGAGGGGCAAAATTTGGTATTAAAGCCAGTTCAAGTGAGGTATTCGAGGCTCTGGCTAAACTAAGCTTGAATTTCTGAAAAAGATCGAGACCTCGAACTTTTGTACGAGCCCGACTCGCGCTAATTTATATCCTTGTTCTAGGTTGTTATTTTTTTTATAACAACCTACAACGAAAAAATATTTCTCTGCAAAGCGGTATACAAAATTAACTACATTATTTTTTTAATTTAATTAAAAAATCATAAATATTAATACTTAAAAGTAATATATATTTTTACTTTATTTCTATTTATTATATATTTGTCTGGAAAGCCTTTAGTCTAAACGCGGGAGGCGTTACGTCCATATAGACGGACAATAGTAAAGTACCCTTTTGTGAGAATTTATTTGTCGATGTTTTTGGTTCTGTAGGTGACTTTTACATAACCATTGGAGGGTCCTATTTCCGGTTCAGCTTTGTGAGAAAATTTCTGTTTCCGCCCCATCCCTTCTCTATTATATCCGACCGCAATAAATTCAAGTGAAATCCAAATATAACGTGATAAAGATGTTCTGTATAGCGAGTATATTATTCGCGTGGAAGTGTTTTTAACAGGGATATATTAAGATATTTTAGAAATTGAATATTTTTTTTAATTTAATAATATTATAATATTTCTTTTATTATATTATTCGTTGTTGTTATTTTGATTAAATTTTTGCTAGGTCTACGTGTCGTATGGCAGAATTCAACATCACATTTTGTTTTATTATTGTAGGTGAATAAAAATAATATAAATATATTTATTTCTCCGAGTGGGAATTGATACAAGAATCATTCAGTCATGGTCGGACGCTGGCCTCCTACGTTACGATGGAGCCTGCAAAAGATCATAATTACATTATTTTTCTTTAAGCTTCACGTTGTACCCCGCACATTGCAGAGTAAGCAGAGGGAACCATGGGAACCTAGTGTGAAGGCAAGGCATTTTATTGCTATTAGTACACATCCGTTTTCCACTTTTCGCTGAATTTACCACCGAAGCATTGCGTGTTTAGGACTCACCGCCGCGCTTTACCTTGTTACTATAGCGAGGAAAATTATTTCATTTCCCGAGTGGAAATCGAACTCATAGCCGCAACCCATAATCACGTTTATAATCGCACCCTTATACCGCTGCACCGCGACGGCGTAAATGATTAATGCTATACAAAGGAAATAAATGATACATTACGATAGCATTACATTGTATACTGCATATAGCAGCAGGAGAACCTAATATAAAGGCACTTCGTTCCTTACTTTCCATGCAATTTTCGAAACATTTGCATTTGAGTGGCGGAACTCAACGCCGCTATTTTACAATCAGACAGTGCCACTTTGCCACGACGACTTCATAAATATTATATCAGTTAGAATTTGATATTACAATAAACGCGTACATTTAAATATCAAAACTT
Source organism: Heliconius hermathena (assembly GCA_013403705.1). Classification (NCBI taxonomy): domain Eukaryota; kingdom Metazoa; phylum Arthropoda; class Insecta; order Lepidoptera; family Nymphalidae; genus Heliconius; species Heliconius hermathena. The sequence goes on along the minus strand of JAAIXJ010000403.1, from coordinate 34,259 downwards.
CACCAAACAACCTCATCTTAAATTTATTAGAAAACGTATAAAAAATTGAAACTTATGTTGTTACCAAATGTTGTACTCCTGGAAACTTATATTGTTAGCATCTCTAAATAAGTTGTAACGAGTGTATAAAAATTTCGACGTAGCTTGGTGAGAACGTATGGCTCAGTGATCAGACCGCCTGGTCGGTTTCCAGAAGGCACGGGTTCGAGTTCCGCTACGTTCAAATATTTATACATTTCCTAATAAGTATTTTTCTTTCCTAAGTGTGGATTTACACTTTAAAAATGTTAAAAACTTCATCTTTACTTCTACCTATCGTATAAAAATATATAAAAAATATATTTCACACACAAACATACACTACCATACAAAATTTAACACACTAAAACCATAACACACAATCCGTAGCAAAATTAATTAATTGCATATAATCAAAACAGATTACACACACAGCCAAATGAAATATAAACATATTCCAGCAGAGCTTACCGAAGCGTGGCCCAAATCTCTGCGATATCAGTTGCTTATTCAATTGGGACCGATTTCGAACGGGCGAAAATACATTTGGGTGCAGCGAATTTACAATTCACTTGCTCGTTGCCAGTTGTTGGTACGGATGGGGACAATGGATGTGTGTGTGTGTTAGATACTATTGATGAAAATATTAAAAAAAATTAAATAAGCTTCACACTGTATCCCGCACACAGCAGGGTAGGCAGAGGGAACCTAATGTTAAGACACTCCGTTCCCCAATTTCCGCCGTGTTCTGGAGGCATTGCGTGTTGAGTGGCGGAACTCAACTCCGCGCTTTGCCTCGACACCAGAGCGAAGAAATAAAAATATAAATGTAGATAAATATTTTATTTCGAGTGGGGATCGGATGAAAATATAGCAAGTACGAATATGTATGTAGAATGTTTTTTTTTAGTTAAAACTGTGTGTTTGAAATATAAAAAATATTTGAAATATAACAAAGTGTGGTGACGAATTCTGCCATTCTATACGCAATGTCCTAAATTTGGTCAGAGAGTGGGGAATGGAGTATCTGAGCAATATATTCTCTCAGCTTACCCTAATATGCGAAATAGTGTGAGCTGCTGAGCTGCTTTATTTTTATTTTCCTTGTGGAATTAAACTTAATTGCTAAAAGGTATAATCTAAAGAAAAAGATAGAAAATATTTCTTTTAAGTTTGCTCAAAGTAAATATATTCTGTATTATAAGTGATTTCATATGTAACAGTCTAATGTATTATATTGCTCATGAAAACATACATACAAATAAACAGTGACAAAAATGAGCTCCTTTTTTTGGGTTGGATAATGCTTTTAGGCAGACCATCCATGCATAGGACAGATGTGCCCTACAGATGGAGGGTACTGTAAGACTCATCAAGGAAATTTTGATACTACCCACTAAAAACCAGCGAAAACCCTCTCCTCCTACATAAGACGCTGCAGGATCGCTCGCGCATGCCACTACGACGCCTCGGTGGAACAAAAATGAGCCCTTAACTTAACTTAATTCATAATATAATAACACAACAAAAATACTTAACGAAAATTCTCATAAAATATAATAATATTAGTATGTACCCTCAATTCTGGCCGCACATGTACCATTTCTCTATGCATTTAGAGCTACATTTCGATGCGAGTGATGCAACCAAATGACCACTTGTCGATGTAAGTGTCCCCGTTCGCCACCTATTTTGGATTTAGTACTATGATCCTTGTACCGAAATGCAGTTTGGGCCTCGCTGACTGTAATATATACATGTTATCGGCACTGTGCATACGTTACATGCTTAATGTGTTGTTTTAAGGCCAATAGTGGGTGTACAAATATATTATTTGAATATTGATATAGATGTTCGATTTGAAATATTTCGTAGTATAATTTCTTTGGTCAGGTAACTAGGCAATGCACAGTGTTGAGTACCGTCACTCAGCACGCAATGCCTTAAGAATTTGGCCGGAAAATGAGGCACTGTAATATCTTAACATTTATTCCTAGGTTTCCTCTGTCTTGCAATGTGCGGGATACGGCGTGAATAAAATATGAATGAAATTACGAAATATTTTTCCCCTGAGTAGGAATCGAATCCACAACCTGTCGCGTTTACAGTCACACTTCGTGCTCCCGCGCCACGACTGGCCTCATTCAATTAATGATATATTGAATAACTTCTATTGTAAATTGTCCCATAATGAAAATTGACTACCATATACTGGCCTCTATATGTATATGGCTATAAAATAATAAATAAAGTTATTATTATATAGCCATATACATATAGAGGCCAGTCGTGGCGCAGTGGCACGAAGTGTGACTGTAAAACCGACTGGTTGCGGGTTCGATCCCCACTCGAGAAGATGAAATATTTTCTTAACTTTATATTGCCATTAAGCGCGGCGTTGAGTTCTGCCACTCAACACGCAATACCTCCTAGTAGCACTAGAGTGTCCTAACACTAGGTTCCCTCTGCCTACCCTGCTGTATGCGAGATACAGCGTGAAGCTGATAAAATATACATAAAAAAATAACTTATAAGTTTATGATAATTTATAGAAACATTCGTTTGTACAGTTTTATACGTTAATAAAACATAATATATATTACTTTTGGGTTCTATTAACGGCTCTTCGATTGAGTTAATGCCTGATATTATAATATACGACAGTTGTTTAATGTAGATACTTATTTTATAGCTTTTGTTTCTTGTTTGTCGTATGCCGATTACTGATACATCGTTTCGTGTAAGTTTATTTGCTTATCTTTCATATCTATAGATATGGAAAAGTATTGTTTAAAATATGAGGCTTTCATATTTTTTTTAAATATATATTATATATACATATACTAGCTATAAGCATATACTAGCTATAAACTATGGCGCTATTTATTTTCTAGGCTTAGTAACAATACAAAGCGCTGCGTTGAATTCCGCCACTCAATCTGTAATGTGTCCAAAAATTGTGGCAAAAAGCGTAGAACAGAGTGTTCTTACACCAGGTTCCCTCGATTTATCTTGCAAAAAAAATATCGCCCTTTGTGGGCGGACAGTTTCGACATAATATGTAGATCTATTAAGAAAGCAATCAAGATTTTGGATAAAAGAATGTTAGCCTTAACTGATACGCTTGTTTTATAATATTAACTGGTAATAATCAATATGCGGTTCGCAAGTATCTTGTGTAATTTAAATTTTGAATTACTTTTAAGTTAATTAATAAAATACAATAAATCAGCTTCACGCTGTATCCTGCACACAGCAGGATAGGCAGAGGGAACCAGTGTAAGACACTCCGTTACCCACTTTCTGCCGAATTCTGGAGGCATTGCGTGTTAAGTGGCAGAACTCAACGCCGCGCTTTACCTCGACACAAGAGCGAAGAAATGAAAATATAAATTTAAGTAAATATTTCATCTCCTCGAGTGGGAATCGAACCCACAAACAGGCGGTTTTACAGTCACACTTTGTGCCGCTACGCCACGACTGGCCTCAAATAGCGCTATAGTTTATAGCTAGTATACATATATATACTAGCTATAAACTATAGCGCTATTTATTTTCTAGGTTTAGTAAAAATACAAAGCGCGTCGTTGAATTCCGCCGCTCAATGTGTAATGTGTTCAAAAATTGTGGCAAAAAGCGGAGAACAAAGTGTTCTTACATCATGGTTCCCTCGATTTACCTTACAAAAGGCAGGACATGACGCAAAGTAAAAAAATATATCGCTCTTTATAGGCGGACGTTTTCGATATAATGTGTAGATCTATGAAGAAAGCAATCAAGATTTTTGATAAAAGAATGTTAGCCTTAACTGATACTCTTGTTTTATAATATTATAATAACTGGTAATAATCAGTATGCGGTAGGCAAGTAACTTGTGTATTTTAATTTTGAATTACTTTTAAGTTAACTAATTACTTGAACAAAATTAAGAAGAAATAATGAATATTTTGGTACTACCTATCTGTACCTGTAATTGTGATATGTACCTGTTTAATATTTAAAATTTGATAATCTTGAAATTGGTGAAAATCTGGACTATTTTTTTTGTTTATTGCAAGGGTGTAACGGTAACGCGACTGTTGTGAGTTCAATCTCCACTTGAGGGAATGTATTATTATTTATTAATATTTTAATTTCTTCACTCTGACACCAAGGCAAAAGCCCAGCGTTGAGTACCGCCACTTAACAAAGCCTCGAAAAATTCGACGGAGAGTGGGGAGCAGGGTCTCTCAACACAAGGCTCCCTCTGCCTATCCTGCTGTATCCGGGATACAATGTGAAGCTGATTTTTAATTTTTATTTATAAACAAAATATGTAATATATTTTTTTATCAGCTTCACGCTGTATCCCGTACACAGTAGGGTAGGCAGAGGGAACCTAGTGTTAAGACACTCCGTTCCCCACTTTCTGACGAATTCTGGAGGCCATGCGTGCTGAGTGGCAGAACTCAACGTCGCGCTTAACCTCGATACCAGAGCGAAGAAATGGAAATATAAATTTAAGTAAATATTTCATCTACTCGAGTGGGGATCGAACCCACGACCAGTTGGTTTTACAGTCACACTTCGTGCCGCTACACCACGACTGGCCTTATATGTAGATATGTATTATATTATGAGTTATAAAGAAATTCAAATTAAATCGAAATACACGAACGCCTTTGGGACTTATCAACAACAAATTATTTTCAAACCGTCAAACAGAAACCCCCAAAGTGCGACGTTAACTTAAATAATGCTCTAAGATCGAACTTGTAATTGTATTGAGCTTAGTTTCGTTCATTTAATTAACCCAATAATGAAAGGGTTGCTTTTAAGCGCTCTAAGAGATTAACTTATACTTTGAAACATACAGTATGTATTGTATAAAATAAATCAGTTTCACGCTGTATCCCGCACACAGCAGGGTAGGCAGAGGGAACCTAATGTTAAGACACTCCATTTCCCACTTTCTGGCGAATTCTGGAGGCACTGCGTGTTGAGTGGCAGAACTCAACGCCGCGCTTAGCCTCAACACCAGAGCGAAGAAATGGAAATATAAATTTAAGTGTGACTGTAAAATCGACTGGTTGTGGGTTCGATCCCCACCCGAGGAAATGAAATATTTACTTACATTTTTTCGCTCTGGTGTCGTGGCAAAGTGCGACCTTGAGTTCCGTCACTCAACACGCAATGCCTCCAGAACCCAGCGGAAAGTGGGAAACTGTGTGTCTTAACACTAGGTTCCCTCTGCTTACTCTGCTGTAGGCGAGATATAGCATGAAGCTGATTTAATTTTGATCATATTAAGACAAAAAAATCAGCTTTATGCCTTTTGCTTCATATTATTATATGGGATATAGATACAGAAGAAACTTAGTGTTACGACACTCCGTTATCTATTAAGATATTTCCGTTCCCTATTGTCTGCCAATTTTTTTAGGCATTACGTATTGAGTTGAAGAACTTAACTCCGCGCTTTGGCTTGTTACCAAAGCGAGAAAATGATCATATTAAATATTTCATTCCTAGAGTAGAAATCGAGCCTACAACCATCGCGTTTATAGTCCAGGTCCCGTGACCTGAATATTAAAATATAATAAGGAAAATAAAAAACAAAATAACAATATATTGCGACAAAACCAAGTTTTTTATCTATATTTTTCCAGACTATTCCAAAGTCTAGCCAGGTTTAATCTAGACAAAAAAATCTTTTATTTGTTTGCTTCCGCACAAGGAAAATCTTGTTTCGACGTCCGCCATTAAACCCCGCCATAATGTTCTAACGCTCAATTACTGTCAATCTGAGCTGATGCTTGAAAAATCCGATCAACTTTAAGTGTCACTCTAAACCATTTGTAGTACGGGAAAGTCACTAGTGCACTTGTGTATTACAGATTTTCTATATTTATTGTATTTGAATTTTAGTCTATTTTTTTATGTAAATACTTTATTAACTTCACGCTGTATCCCGCATACTTCTTGGTAAGCAGAGGGACTCTAATTGGAGGGTTGAGTGGCGGATGTCAACTCCGCGCGCTTTATCTTAACAACAGAGCGATGAAAATGAAAATATAAATTTTAAATATTTCATTTCTTCGAATAGGAATCAAACCCACAAACAATCATGTTTTAAATCACACACACTCATCACTCTAACGTAATTAACATGAGAGAACCTTAGAGGCGCTTTTTCGACGTTTGGTTCCGTTTTCTCTAGTTACCCCACTATCTAGGTATAAGATGTGTAGCTAAAAAACTATTTTCGAATATAGAACGCAGAACAGTAAGCATGGTCGTATATTTAGAATTTAAATATTTTTTTATTATTCTGTTCGTGTTCGAGGCCGGTCGTGGCGCAGCGGCACGAGGTGTGACTGCAAAACCGACTGGTTGTGGGTTCGATCCCCACTCGAGGAGATGAAAATATTTACTTAAATTTATATTTCCATTTCTTCGCTTTGGTGTCGAGGTTAAGCGCGGCGTTGAGTTCTGCCACTCAACACGCAATGCCTCCAGAATTCGGCAGAAAGTGGGGAACGGAGTGTCTTAACACTAGGTTCCCTCTGCCTACCCTGCTGTGTGCGGGATACAGCGTGAAGCTAATTTAATTTTTTTATTTATTTATTCTGTTCTTAAATAAGTGTATTTACGTCCACGCACACTAAAAAAAGGATTTTTTTTAATCGAGCATCTTAGAAACCATGTCTTAGATGTGTGAGATCAAGTCCTGCTACGTTCGAATTAATTAAAACGTTTCAAGATAATTAATATTTGAATGCCGCCGTGGCACATCAGTCTGATCGTAAGCGCAACGGTTATGGGTTCGATTCCACTTGGCCGAATGAATTATTTTTATTTTCTGGCTCTGATAATAAAAATAGTTCATTCAATCAAGTTCCGATGTTAAGTTTCACCACTGAACACGTAATATCTCAAAAATAGTTTAAACGGCTGGGAAGTAGAAACGGTTATACGGCTGAAAAGTAGAAAATAGTAATTACTGTTGCTTATGTTCTTGTATGGTTATACCTAAAAACACAATGTAAATGAAAGAGTATTTAAAATTATTTTTAGTTCAACATAAATCTTCTATAGCAACTTAATTACATTCCAAATACGTATCAGATAACTTAGTCAACCTTTTAGTCAAATAAAGACATAAAATCCAATGAATAGAAATGGACCAATTATGAAGCACACGTGCGTTTTATGCTTTACCGAACGTTCGTGGTAATCAAATTGTTTTAATGGCGTGTAATTGTGGTGTCTTATCACGTGAGGTGGAGGAGTTTTTACTATACTGTATAAATATCTGGCTTTACCATATAATATGGAAATTTTAACTTCCAATAATATTTTATATAGAGGCCCGGCGGGGCGCAGCGGCACAAAGTGTGACTGTAAAACCGACTGGTTGTGGGTTCGTTCCACACTCGAGGAGATGAAATATTTACTTAAAATTATATTTCCATTTCTTCGCTCTGGTGTCGAAGTAAAGCGCGGCGTTGAGTTCTGCCACTTAACACGCAATGTCTCCAGAATTCGGCAGAAAGGCGGGAACGCAGTGTCTTAACACTAGGTTCCGTCTGCCTACCCTGCTGTATGGGGGATACAGCGTAAAGCTGATATTATATTAAATGATGTATATTATTAAATGCAGGCCATTGTGGCGCAGGAGTTAGCATTTCTGAATGTAAGCGCGATGACTGTGGGTTCAGACACACTCGGAAAAATAAATAATTTTCATTTCCCTGTTCCCGTATGAAAAAGTACACAGTAAGAAATGTTTTGACTCTAGTACTACTTCTATCTATCTCCCGTGCTATATGAAGGATATAGCGTGTAGTTTAGTAAAATATTCTATTAATAATACTAAGTACGTGGGCACAAGCGTGCGACTGTAAATGCGACGGTTGTGAGTTTGATTCCCACTCGAGGGAAAAAAATTATATTTTATAGTGTCATCGTCTTACTGGTAACGAGGCAACATATTGAGTTCCTCGGCTTAATTCATAATGTCCCGAGAATTTCGCGGAATATTGGTGAACGGAAGTGTCTCAATAGGAACGAAGTATGGTACCACTAGGTACTCAGGTTCCCTCTGGCTTCCTTGCTATGAGCAGGATACAGCGTGAAGCTCAAAAAATACTAAACGATATTAATGTGTACAATTGAATGTTTCTACGCACACTAACTCGCACTAAAGTTCATAATTAAAAAAAATCTGGTTTTATTTACATTTCGATAAAGGTTTCCATAGAACGAAGAAAGGAAGGAATATAGGAAGCCTTTCTATGAGAACAACAAATGAGCTAAATACTTACATACTATCTCTATACAATTTCGTTTAAAATAAGTCTCTTGTTTGTTTGGTTATTACTTCCATTAATCATTTAATATTAACACAAATTTTCCTATTCTTTGACAATTTTACGTTAAACTAAGGGCTTTATAAATACCAATGCTTCGAGAATTCGGCGAAAAGTGGGGAATGGAAGTGTCTTGATAGGAACGGAGTATCTTAACACTGGGTTCCCAGGTTCCCCCTGCTTAACCAGCTATGTGCGGGATACAGTGTGAATTTAAAAAAATGTTAATTTTTAATAAAATCATAGCATTTTGATATTTTAAAAGTATTAGTATAGTAGTAGTAAAGGTATATTAAGGAAGGTTTATAAATTTAAACGTAGCTTTGACGGCTCTGAAGAGGCTGAGACATTTGAGGTGTTTATTTCTACTACTATATTAAGCTCTGTAACTATTTTCGCGTTAACATAACTTATAACATTAAAAGAAAAAAAAATATTGAAAATAACGAATTATTCCACAAGAAAATTAAAAAGTACTTATTTCACACAAAATTGGATAGTTACCCAACATTCCTCTTTTTCTAGTGCAAAAGCCAATTTGAAATTCAAATAATGTTCGTGACCTCACACTTTTCCAATCTCATTGCAACTAATTAAAACTTCAGTTAAATCCGACACTACTATTATGCTTTCAGAAAAGGTTAACCTCGTAGTAAGGAGGGTAGTTTCAGGTTATATGCACACCGTTGATGAAAACAGGAAATGCACTTTTGCATTTAATTCTATTCGTTTGCATATTTTTTCAAATATATTTTCGTAGTTATATATATTTCATACTTTAAGAATTGTAAGAAAGGATTGTTATTAAGATATTTGTATATTTTTCAGCTTCATGCTGTATCCCGCACACAGCAGGGTAGGCAGAGGGAACCTAGTGTTAAGACACTCCGTGCCCCACTTTCAGCCAAATTCTGGAGGAATTTCGTGTTGAGCGGCAGAACTCAACGCCGCGCTTAACCTCGACACCAGAGCGAAGAAATGGACATATAAATTTAAGTAAATATTTCATCTCCTCGAGTGGGGACCGAACCCACAACCAGTCGGTTTTACAGTCACACATCGTGCCGCTGCGCCACGACTGGCGTATTTGTAAATTATCTAATAAAATATATAAAAAATAAGAAAATATATTAATAATATTTTTTAGCTTCCTTTATTCAAGGATGCCCCATGTCATAACAATGTAGGCAGAGAAAACGGATCGCCAAACGCTACGGTAAAAAGACATAACCCTCCTTTAAAGCTTCGCTGAAATCGGAAAAAATATTTTGGTTATTTCACCGACACGAAAATAAATACGATTTGTATAAAAATATAAAAAAAATCTGCTATATAAAATATTATAATAATTAAATATAAATCAAATAATATATTAAAATAATAAATTCGGTGTGATCGAAGGATCTCTAACGAGAGAGGACGAAAACAGAGCGACTTAAATGGTTTTCTCGTTGCCGGGGCAATTTCCTAATGTACTTATTTTCGCCTGTTGACATTCTGATAGTGAATTCGGTAGTTTCAAACTACTTGGAGCCACAGTATCTACTCAGTACTAGTGCTGCTACAAACTTGGATATCGTCTAAGTTACTTTATATTTCTAGATATCATAGCTTTTGAGGAAGCTCTTCTTAGATTATATAGATTAATAATAATAATAATAAGCCTTTTATTTCACATATCATTATTTTTACAAATATTGTTAGTAAAATATTAGTAAAATTGAAATATTGAAATATCTTATAATTTAGTAAATTTGTGAAGTGGAGCGAAATCGAGAAGTTAGGGATATGCATTGTATGTCATTATCGTTTTCTGAGATATTGCTTGCTGAACAGTGCAAAAGTAAAAAAAATATCTAAGTTAGTTAATAGTGCTTTATTTTCTTTAATGAATATTGACTTAGTGTCAGAAAAAAATCCTATTCTTTTTTAAATTGAATAATAAAATAAATAAGTAAATAAATCAGCTTCACGCTGTATTCCGCACACAGCAGGGTAGGCGGAGGGAACCTAGTATTAAGTTCCCCACTTTCTACTGAATTCTGGAGGCACTGCGTGTTGAGTGTCAGAACTCAACGCCGCGCTTTGCCTCGACACCAGCGCGAATAAATGGAAATATAAATTTTAATAAATATTTCATCTCCTCGAATGGGGATCGAACCCACAACCAGCGGGTTTTACAGTCACGCTTTTGTGCCCCTGCGTACGACTGGCCTTAATTGAATAATTATTTAAAACTAGAGGGCGCGCGCGGCTTCGCCCGCTTATTAGGAGTGAATTCTAAAATAACCACGAAACACGTACAATAAAATATTTTTAACAGTCTGAATTTGAATTTTTATAAAAATCGGTGGCAATTTAAAGATTTTTCCATATAAACTTTCAACCCCTTATTTGAACCCTTAGGGGGTGAATTCTTAAAAACCATGAAACACGTGTTCAATGAAATATTTTTAAGAGTCTGAATTTCAAATTTTATAAAAATCGGTACAGATTAAATTTTTTTTCCATACAAACTTTCAACCCCTATTTCATCCCTTTAGGGTTAAAATTTTTCAAATTCCCTTCTTAGTGGATGTCCAGAATATGAAAATAAACATCTGCCCAAATTTCACGTTTCTACCATCAGCGGTTACGGCTCTGCGTGCGTCTTACCTCAGTCAGTCAGCACAAGTCCTTTTATATATATATAGATATTAGTTATATACAAATTAGGTATAACAACAACTTAATTTAAATAACTCCATAAATGCCTATACAACATACCGAGCTAATGAATGTTAGCAAGCTAGAGTTCTAATCAGATTATAATTGAAATAGTACTGTTAGTAATAAATATTAATGTTATTTTGAGTACTCTATTATATGGTAATTTTGAAAATGAAACGTTTCATATTTCATAGAGGCCAGTCGTGGCGCAGTGGTACGAGGTGTGACTGTAAAACCGACTGGTTGTGGGTTCGATTCCCACTCGAGGAGATGAAATATTTACTTAAATGTATATTTCCATTTCTTCGCTCTGGTGTCGAGGCTAAGCGCGGCGTTGAGTTCTGCCACTCAACACGCAGTCCCTCCGGAATTCGGCAGAAAGTGGGGAACGGAGTGTCTTAACACTAGGTTCCCTCTGCCTACCCTGCTGTGTGCGGGATACAGCGTGAAGCTGATTAAGATTATTAAGAAACGTTTCATTTAAAGCGCAGTATTGAATTTATATGAAAAACACAGTGTCTTGCCACTATAGCTGTAATGGTTTACTTAGCCTGCAGAGTAGCAGAGTAGGCAGAGAGAACTTCATGTTAAGACTCTCCGTTCCCAAAATTCTAACGCTAGTTATACTATAAAAGTAAGTACGTATTACTCCACTATTTGGTATTATACAGCTTCACGCTGTATCCCACACACAGCAGAGTAGACAGAGGAAACCTAGTGTTAAGACACTCCGTTCCCCACTTTCTGCCGAATTCTGGAGGCATTGCGTGTTGAGTGGCATAACTCAACGCCGGGCTTTGCCTCGACACCAGAGCGACGAAATGGAAATATAAATTTAAGTAAATATTTCATTTCCTTGCGTGGGGATCGAACCCACAACCAGTCGGTTTTACAGCCACACTTTGTGCCGCTGCGCCACGATTGGTCTCGATAGTATTATACAATAGTTTACTAATAAGGTAGAGTCGTATAACTGAATAGGAATATTTCAGCTCTCCTTTCCATGACATATTTCCATCTTGTAGTTATTATAAAGCCAAAGAGCGGTCACGTGCGTCCTTAACAAGCAGAACTTTAGCAATTTTCCTTTACACTCGTGAATGTCAAACAGGGAGGCATTATGGAGTTTTACGTACAAACGACTCCATCTGACGCACCTGGGTTGGGTTTTATCACTATTTTAGGACCTTATATCTGTACTATAATACGTCTTAAGTAAATAAGTTTATCTAGTTCAAGTTATATTATTATATTATAGGTTTTGTATTCGACATTCATACTTTAAAACAATAAATAAGTGACAAACAAACAGTCTATCAGATTTATTTTGTAGTAGTATGATTTAAAATATCTTAGATCTATTAGTTTGATAGTAAATATTTATATTTTAAATGGAAATTATAATCTCTTATCTCTATTAAAAAGTCTCGAATTTAATGAGTAAAGAAGGCGCCTTCAAAATACGTAAAAGTATGTATATAGCGTTTCAAATCTTTATATTGTCTACTTATGATACTGAATAGGGTACCAAAATAAAACAGAAATTTCTTTTATGATTCAGTGCTTCACTATGGAGTTATATAGTGATTGTTTATAAATTATTATTTAAAAACTAAACTATCTTCACGCTGTATCCCTAGCGGGGTAGTCGGAGAGAACGGAGCGCCAAACGCTGCGGTCTCTACATACCTCTTTCACCTCGTCCACTGTCATCAACCTCTTCATATATGCCCTCCGGGGGGTCATCATGCTTTTTACGTGATCTTCCTCCCAGTATCTTTGATACTGTGTTTTCGAAGGTCAACCGAGGTCTCCCCCTACCTCTCTTACCGTATCAGTCATTCGTCCGACGGGCCCAAACCAGCTGAGCACGTTCTTCTTCATTCTCACCGTGACTTTCTTGCCAGTACCATTCCAGTCCAATGTCATTCTGTGTACCTCTTCATTGCGAATTCGATCTGTTAAGCTGAATCCGTATATCCTACGAAGAGATCGCATCTCCACAGCATTCATCTTTCTTTCATTTTTCTCCTGTAATACCCACGTTTCGCTGCCTTATAACAGCGTCGGTATCAACACCTCATTGTGTACGACCAAACGCGCAGCTGTGCTGACGTTTCGCCGTCTCATCAATGCGGCTAAGGCTCCGTTAACCTTGTTTACTTTTCCTAACCTTTGATTTACACAGATTTATCTTGCATTCCATCCTTTCTTCATCTCTTTCAAAAATCAGAACCTTTGTCTTATTCGCATTGAGGCTTAGACCATTATTATTTAAATTTAGACCATTATTATAAAAATTATTATATATAAATTCTAAATTATTTTCTTTTAATGAAATAAGTCGTTGATTTAATTGTTTACCTCGCTTTGTACCGCGCTTTGCCTCGACACCAGAGCGAAAAAATGTAAATGTAAATTAAAATAAATATTTCATTTCCTCGAGTGGGTAATTGAACCCACAACCAGTCGCGTTTACAGTCACACTTTGTGCTCCTGCGCCACGACTGGCCTCGAACTATTGGATATACTTTGATATCTGATTCGACGTTCGACGTTCGAGTTGTGTAAAATAAGCTAACTTAGAGTTTTACTACATTTAGGTGTTAATAAGTCGTGTAGATTTTACACAGAATTTAAATATATTTCCAAGATTCTTCACGTGGAGAACACTGAAAGTTAGTTAATTTTCTGCCAATTTCTGCAGGGGTTTCAGGTTGTGTGGCGGAACTCAACGCTGCACTTTACCATGTTACTAGAGCACAAATGAAAATATTAAATATTTCATTTCCTCCATTAGGAATCGAACACACAACCTACCCTACTTCATAAGATAAAAAACGTAAAGATAATTAAAAAAATAATAATAAAATAAGCTTTAATCAAATTTTCAGCGTATAAGTACACCACCCTTGCGTCATTGACTCTGATTGCTTCTGAAGTAATAGTTTTTGAGTGTAACAAGTTAGGAAGCCATTAATGTATAAAGTTTCTAGTTACATGAGTGTTTGTAACAAACCTTGCCTACGAGAGTGAACTCATTTGAGAAATTCCTTTACGATACGGCTTATCAAAGTTGCTTTTTTTAGCATCATGCTGTATCCCGTACAGAGGCGGGTAGGCAAAGGGAACCTAGTGTAAGAGACTCCGTTCCCTACTTTCTGCCAAATTCTGGAGGCATTGCGTGTTGAGTGGTAAAACTCAACGCCGCGCTTCACCTCATCACCAGAGCGAAGAAATGAAAATATAAATGTAAATAAATATTTCATCTCCTCGAGTGGGGATCGAACCCACAACCAATCAATTTACAGGCACACTTTGTGCCCCTGCGCCACGACTAGTCTCATAATAATAATCCTTAATATATATTCCATAAATATAAATATAACAAGAAAGGGTCTTGGATTGAGATCGTTCAGGCACAGGAGCATAAGCGTGAGAAAAATAAAAGAAATATTTAACATTTAGTAAGATCTTTGATTTTCACGATTACTACACATTTAAAATGAAACCATTTTACCGGATTAATCGCGTATATTTAGTATTATACATTTTTGAAAAACCCAACGTTTCGAACACTTTGCAGTAGTCCGTGGTCACGGGTAGACTGAGGTGGCATTCGTCTGTCAGTTGACATAATAATTATGTCAAACTACCGCCGACGATTTCTTAATTGCCTCGGGTACTGCCCTGAATTCTTGCAGAAAAGCTAACTGTATCTTGCCCTCTGGCATGGTCGATTTGGGACTTCAAAGATACCCACTCATAAAATCTTTGACATCTTTGCCTATGGATCATCATCATCAGGTGTTTGTGGAACCGTTGCGACTTTGATAAAAATAGAAGATCTTATTATTCATTAACTTTTACCTGCTGCTTCGTTCACGTCGTCAAATAGATCCGCATACAGCTGGGTAGGCACAGGGAACCTAGTGCTAAGACCCTCCGTTCCCCATTTTCTGCCGAATTCTGGAGGCATTGCGTGTTGAGTGGCAGGACTCAACACCGCGCTTTGCCTCGACACCAGAGCGAAGAAATGGAAATATAAATTTAAGTAAATATTTCATCTCCTCGAGTGGGGATCGAACCCACAACCAACCGATTTTACAGTCACACTTTGTGCCATTGCGCCACGACTGGCCTGGACTGAAAATGTATAGATCCTAAGTTCGCGATGTCAATATGACCGCAGTGGGCTACATCGATATTAACTGGCTATATAACATAAGCTTATAACAGGAAAATCAAGCGTAAACCCCAAAAACATTTATAATTGCTACTCCATAGCATCAAACAAAAAAAACGCATTATTAAATAAAAATGTTTAGTTAGTGAGTTTAATTGGCTGTCGGCCAAAACAAAAACCGACGGTGGGGTGAATAGGAATGAACATCGAGTATTTTATGGTTCGCTTAGTACCAAAAAAGTTAGGAGTACAACACGGAAAAATTTAATTTCCAAATCGTATAGTCAGCATTCTAGTTGAACTATCAATAAGAATTTTTTGTACGTGTATGATGCATTCTTTATTCGGTATTTGGTTTTTTTTTCTATTGAAAAATAGGTAAGTCTGTATTATTTTAGTAGGTACTAACTAGTATCTACTAAAAACTTGAGGCCAGTCGTGGCGCAGAGGCACAAAGTGTGTTTGTAAAACCGACTGGTTGTGGGTTCGATCCCCACTCAAAGAGATGAAATATTTACTTAAATGTATATTTCCATTTCTTCGCTCTGGTGTCGAGGCAAAGCGCGGCGTTGAGTTCTGCCACTTAACACGCAATGCCTCCAAAATTCGACAGAACGTGGGAAACGGAGTGTCTTACACTAGGTTCCCTCTGCCTACCCTGCTGTGTGCGGGATACAACGTGAAGCTGAACTAGTACATAATAGTGTAACTGTAACGTAATGTGCACTTAATATGCTTTTTTTTGAGCTACACGCTGTATTCCGCGTTTAGTAGGGTAGGTAGAAGGAGCCTAGTGTTAAGACACTCTGCTCTCCTCTTGTTGCCAAATTTCGGAGGCAGGCAAGGCATTGGGTGTTAACTCGAGAATATAAGAGTGAACAAATGAAAATTTTATATATTCCATTTTCTCGAATGGGAATCGAAACCATAACAACCGTCCCCCTAAGATATTATAAGCCTTATAAGCGCGTAGTGAACTAATGTTTTGTGTGAACAAACTTACATTTATTATATTTTTTTTTCATTATAAATAGATTAAATAAAAGAGTAGGTGCCGTGAAAATAAAAAAAAAATATTAAACATTTCTCTGTCTTTCAATTTATTATAATAGAATGTATTCTAGAGTAGAAAATTTTAAATTTTAACCAATTTTTATAAGAAAAAAAAACAAAAAAATTTCGAAAGACTTTCCTAGTATAGCATATATATTTTATAGTTATTTAAACTTACAATAAGCTATAAATTATAACGAGAAAGATGTAACATCTATTGAAGATTGGTATTTCCCACGAGAATAGAGTAAGCAAAATCTTAATCAAGAAGTGTGGCGGAACTACACGCGCTGCGGTCGAGTTGTCTTGAACGACATGTTTCCTAATATTGTAAAACTTATATTGAATAAGACCAACGGAATTCAATTCCTTAAGATTTATGACTGAAATGGGGGATTTAACTAGGAATTCAGCTTCACGGTGTATCCCGCACACAGCAGACTTAAGACACTAGGTTCCCGCATTTTTCGAGGCCTTACGTGTTGAGTGAAGGATCTCAACACCAGACTTAACTGGAACTTAAAATAATTATTATTTTCAGTGTATAGTTAAATAATTTAAAAAAATCAGCTTCACGCTAAGTTGAGACACTTTTTAAGAGACTCCGTTCCCCAGTTCTGGAGGCATTGCGTATTGAGTGGCGGAACTCAACGCCGCGCTTTGCTTCTACACCAGAGCGAAGAAATGGAAATACAAATGTAAATAAATATTTCATTTCCTCGAATGCCCCTGCGCCACGACTGGCCTCATATCATTCATAAAAATTAAATCATTTTAGTTAATATTTTTACTATATAATTACAATTGGTTGACCTATGATGTAGTAGTAAGCGAATCTAATTGGTCATATAGAGATGTTTAGATCGATTGCCACTATAATCTAGATATATAGATTACTGGACATTTGGACTGTAAATAAGGGTCGGAAGAGGGAACCTATTACTAAAAAGCTCCGTTCCCCACTTTCTGTTCCAGAGTGAGAAAATATTTATAAATAATACCCCGGAGTAGGAATTGAACCCGGAACTGTTGCAATCGCAGTCAAACACAGCAACACGACGCCCTCCAAAAAAAAAATCGAATACACAAAATAAACCAATATCAATCACGAAACAAAAGTGAAATTTAAGAAAATAAAGTAGTATTCACAAAGTCATTTCCGTTCTTGATCTCAGGCGGGGCAAATGGAGTAACAATTGTTTAATGTAGTGTGGCCGATCCGATCTCATAAGCGAGTCAGTGGATCGTGCGTTAAATACAATTTAGTCAAAGTTCGAAAAGTACCTGTTGTAGGCGGTACAAATGGTTATATAGGTATTTTTTCTATTGTAATTTGACAAAGAGAAACGAAAATTTAGTGTTTCTTTTCTCTGTTTCTTGCTTGCCTAAAGGGATTGCATGGTGTGTTGGAAGTTTTAACTATACGCTCTTTCTAACTCGATGAAAAATCGGATGGTAGAAAATATCTTCAATATCATGCCATATTTATTTTAACTTGACACTGCGTCTCGCATACAGCGGGGTGGAAATACAGACCGAAGATATTAAAATATTGAATATTTTAGTTCCTCCAGTGAGAATCAAACTTGTACCTATGCTACGCGACTGACGTACATATTATATTTCAAAGATATATGTATCGTTGAATTAGATTTTTTAACAAGACTAAGAGAAACATATAGAATATTTTTTTATTTGATTTTTATTTTTTGAATCAACTGCTAATACATACATAGAGGCGTATTTAAATCTAAAATTCAAAACATTCTTTATTCAAATATACTTTTACAAACACTTTTGAATTGTAAGAGATATATACAATAATATATTACATTATTTATCAATATTTAACTAAAAAAACTATTAAAAAAGTAAACGCAAATCAGAACTAAAATTAATAATATAATAAACTGATTCAAAATAGCTTTTAGAAACTCCAACTTTGAAGTTATTCAAATGAGATTTAATATTATTCATAAATTCATATCGTTTCGTTTCCTACTATTAGACGTATTCGTGTATCTTCTAGTATATTTATCGACGCCATTGTTGCAAAATTGAGGTAAAACTGAGTATGTTGATATTAGCGGGTGGAAAAGAAGCTTCACGCTGTATCCCGCATTTATTATGTTAAATACTTTCTACTTTCTTCTACCATATGATAATTTTAAGCAATTTTCTTTGAGCAGGATATTTATAAAATTTTCTATGAATTTTACAAAAGAAAAGAAAAATAATTTTTAAAAGGCGCAATACAAATAGATTATAACAAATGCTTAGACGTTATTCAAGAGGCGCGTTTATAAATTCCGCTACTTTAAATATTTTACGCTGTTTCACGCTATATCCCGCACATAGCAGGGAGAGGTAACCTTGAAACGTAGTGTTAAGACAGTCCGTTCCCATTAAGACTGTCTGCCAAATTGAATGCCTATTTACCAAAACGAGAAAATGAAAATATTTAAATACTTCATTTTCTCAAGTGGGAATTGAACCCACAACCTGTCGCGCTTACTACTAGCTTCATATAGTAACATATAGGATATTATCTCTCTCATATTTTTATATAGGCCAGTCGGGGCGCAGGGGCACAAGCGTATGACTGTAAGCGCGACAGGTTGTGGGTTCAATCTCCACTCAAGTAGATGAAATATTTATTTAAATTTATATTTCCATTTCATTGCTCTGGCGTCGAGGCAAAGCGCGGCGTTGAGTTCTGCCACTCAATACGCAATGCCTCCAGAAACCGGCAGAAAGTGAGGAACAGGGAGACTTAACACTAGGTTCCCTCTGCCTACCCTGCTGTGTGCGGGATACAGTGTAAAGCTGATTTTCATATTTTTATACAAAAAAATCCGTATAAGTATGTGCACATGACTACAGTTTAGTGAAAATATTTTCTCAAGAGCTTTTAAGATTTTCCTTAACTATATATACTCAAGTCCAACTCCTGATAGAAAACAAAAAGGACTCTGCGATAAAGTAGAAAATTACGTGATGCAGCCATATTTAGGACATGTATGATACATACAGTGTCGAAGTTTAGCTAGTAATATATTTTTTTTAGAGTCACTTTTCTCTCGTTTAGAATAGGATTCTAGTAAGACATTCCGTGCCCCACTTTATGCTATTTTTTTCAGATATTGCGTCAAGGCGCAGAGTTCAGTTTCACTACTTAAGAGTAGCGGTAACGCCGCGCTCTGTCTTGTTAACAAAGAGAAGAAATGAGAAAATAATAACCCTCTTACTAGCCTCATTTAAAAAAAAATAACATGAAAGTTTATTTCTAATTGTATTTTATTAAATTAATTAATAAAAAAATAAAAGCCGCCTTCATAATTTGAAATTCCACCACCCAACACGCAGCGTCTTCAGAACACAAGGGAAAAAAGAGAACTGAAGGGTCTCAACATTAGGTTCACAAGTCCTTCTGCCTACCCTGCTATACACGTCATAAAGCAGGAAGCTAAAAAATATAGGTATGTAGCTGCAGAGAAATTGTATAGTTGTTAAGTATAGCAAAAAAGTAGTCGGTTAAAAAATCTTGGCAAACACAACCGCTATAGTATAAAATCTGACGGCCATCTTCAGATTGTACTCCACGTTGAAAAAGATATAAAATAAAAAAAAAATACTATCATTCTATTTTACCGTAGCGTTTGGTGCTCCGTTCTCTCTGACTACCCCGCTAGGGATACAGCGTGAAGCTAAGTTAGTACGTAAGTAGTAAGAACTAAATTTGCGTGCGCAAAGTGTAACTGTAAAATCGACTGGTTGTGGGTTCGTTTCCCACTCGAGGAAATAAAATATTTCGCTTCGCTCTGGTTTAGAGGCCAAGCGCGGCATTGAGTTCCGCCTCCAGAACTCGGCGGATAGTGGAGAACGGAGTGTCTTAACGCTAGGTTTCCTCTGCCTACCCTGCTGTGTGCGGGATACAGCGTGAAGCAGATTTTTTAATTTGTCTCCTATATGATATTAGTTGTATTAGGCGACCGTGTGTCCAATATACAAGGAAGTAGGTGACGGGCTTCATAGTTTCAGTTATTACTTTCCTTAAGTCTTAATTTAATTTACTCTCAAATTTGTGGGACCAATTTTGTTTCTATTCAATAATGTTTGTTAACAAATTTTTTTATAAGGTTTTTTTTTAAACTGTCTAAGGTGCATCTATATAGGCCGTATGTGTCGTATTTTCAATGTAAGCGTGATGTTCTTAGGTTCGATTCGTATTCGTGAGGAAAGAAATTATTTAATTTTCCTCGATTCCAGTAGTATTCACTTTCGCCAGTCTATAAACGATTCCTCGACATCGGACATCGTTTATAAAAAAAGAAAATAATACATTTTGGTACTCTAGGTTCTCTCTGTTACAATATAATTTTGATACGAACATAAGCACAAATTAAAATAATTATTAAAGTCTAACCCACTAATTTCAATATAATAAATAATATAATCAGCATTACGCTGCATCTCGCATACCACGGTGTAGGCAGAAGGGAATCTAGGGTTAAGACACTCCGTCCTCTATTTTCCGCCGAATTCTGGAGGCATTGCATGTTGAGTGGAACTCAACGATGCGCTTCGCCTCTACACAAAAACAAAGAAATGAAGATATAAATTTAAAAAAATATATAATTTCCTCGATTTAGGATTCGAACACATAACCAGTCGTATTTACAGTCACACACCTGTGCCCCTGCACCACGACTGCCCTCAATATACAATATATAGTACTATAATATTAAATTATAAGTATAATTATACAATGAACCGTTCTATAAAAAAATCTTTCACAATTTAAACACCTGTGAAGCCAAAGCTGTGAAAGCTTTAGAATAGCTTACGTACATAATAGAAGCGCTTACTTCAATTCCTTAACAAAAACCACGAGGTAAAAAATTTTATAAAATTAAAAAATATATATATAAAAAATATTTTAAACTGAGTTTCGTATATAACATGGAAGACAGGGGGAACCTAATGTACAGACATCCCGTTTCCCTTTTTCCGCTTCTAATTTTCTAAATATTGCATTTTAAAATGCAGCCATTGTCGCTTTATTATGTCACCAGGTTGAGTAAATGAAAATAATTCATTCCCCCGAGTGGGAATCGAACACGTAATCGTAGCGCTACAACAGATGCTGTTGACGGCAGGAAATACATATTTGTCGTTCTAGCAATAAAATAAGTCTTATATATAGAGCTTTGAATGATTAAAATTTATTTTCTTTGAATTAATATTATTATTTAATATAGAAGTTTGTATAAGAAATAACTTATATAAATGTGGGTCAATTTATAACTTATACAATGTTTTATAATAGGTATAGAATAAATATATAATATGATTGTAAATGAGATTGTTCTATATTCGATTCCTACTTGGGAATAATTAACAACAAGACAAACAAGATTAAATTATATAGAATTCGGAGAAAAATGAGGAACGGAATGTCTTAGCACTTGGCTTTCCGACTCTCTTATGTGTAGCTAAAAAAAATGAAAAAGATTTTAATTTTTACTTTAATAAATAAATGTACTGTACTAAAATTGCAAGATAAGTAACATTATTTGGTCTGGTCTTTTCAGAAAAATATTGGTGATTCGTATCCCGCACTTCAGACAGAGGGAACCTGGCAACCTACTGTTATGACACTTCTATTTTCCACTTTCCGCTGAATTCTTGACGTATTGCCTGTTATTCCCTCAAATGAATAACGAACCCACGAATGTCACGTTTACAGCATATATTTATATCGCTATAAATATACAAGTATATAATTGATCTAGTTCAACTTTAATTTATTATATAATAAGTGGCCGTCCGTCCGCCGGTTGCATGTACTTACTACTACTGTATCTACTATTTTCATACTATTTTCCTTTATTATTAATTTTCTTTAAAGTTTAAAACATTTAGATATTGCTTATATGGAACAAGTAACGGAACTTAACGCCGCGACCTTTTACCGAAGCAAGAAAAAGTAAACTATCTATTTATAACAAACCACGAGTGAAAATTGGACCTGCACCCATCGGCCTCAATTTTAAGCAATTTTCATTGTACATCTAAAACTAAACAAGTATAGATTCTCAACTAAAGGATCTCAAACGACAATACTTTAAGACCGTATTATACATATTTTAAAGTAGTAGTATTCTCCAGCTTTATCAGGAACTTTGTTATATAACGTATACTGGAGACATTTGAATTTTTCCTAAATCCCTCGACCTAGTTGCACATTTCACAAAGATCACATCTCCGCATACGGCGAGAATGCAGTTGCATGTTTAAATATGGGGTGAACATTTTATACGTAAATAATGCTATATTTTCTTTCAGAGAAACGCATTTGTTTCAGATTTACGTTGTATTTCGCATGTAGCGAGGTAGATAGAGGGAACCTGGGAACGTAGTGTTAAAATAATCTGTTCCCCACTTTTCACCGAATTCTGTAGGTATTGCGTATTGAATGGTGGAACTCAACCAGAGCGAGGAAATTAAAATATTGAATATTTAATTTTCTCGAGCGGGAATCGAACCCACAACCTGCCACGTTTACATTCACACGCTTGTGCCCCTGCATGACGACTGGTTCCATTAAATATGATAATGAATACACTATACAACTATATATATGAAAGCAAAACGAAGAATAATATTCAAAATTAAAATAAGAGAAACCTTGACAATTGCAATTAATACACTTTCCACTAAAAAGAAAGCCACCGTAGTTTAAATTGTAGCTGTATTCAAGCGAAAATAGATTTAAAGTAGTACATTTTGAAACAAGGAGACTATAAAGTTTCGAGTTTAAAGTTGTAGAGTGTGGTAGTACTGGAACGGAAAAGAAATTAAATTTTTATAGTTTTTTAAGTGTGAAAAGTTTATATTAACGGTAAATTGATTTGTTACTTACTTTTTCTTGGGTATATGAATAAAAAATTATCTTTATATTTTTTTTATCGTTTGGTAAGGCAGAGAAACTTTTGTGTTAAAATATTATAGTAAAAAAGCAGTTACACGCATTTTCACGTTTTTTCCCGAATACAAGACATCGTGCTTAGTGACGACTTGGTGTTACCAGAGTCAGCTAACTAAAAGGAAATTTAAATAATTAATTTTCTTGTGAGAGGATTCAAACCCTTTAGTTATAATATTTACAGTCAGACGCCGTGCCACTGCACCATTATGACCTTTGTCAATCAACAGCATTTTCTCTTGAATTCACGTATACTATTCTCGTAACAGATAAGCACGCCACATCGCCTTATCAAACAACATAAACTTAAGATGATTTTTTTAAATTTTTTCAGAGGAAGTCTAGTGCTAAGACACTTCGCTCCCCACTTTCCTCCAAATTGTGGATAATTTGCGCATGTAAGCGGCAGAACCCCATGTCGCAATTTGCATAGACACCAGAGCGAGTAAATAATAATATTGAATATTTAATATAATTCTCGAGTGGGAAACGAACTCAAACTATCTCGTTTACAGACACTTGTGCCACTGCACCACGATTAGATTATTATCAATTATGCAGAATATAACCAATCATATTAAATTCTACACAGTTCCAATCAAGCCAAAGGAAATTAAGAGGCCAACGAGTGATTGAATCATAAAGGGTCTATAAACATTTCGGGAAGTTCCAAGTCCAATAAGAATGGTTCGTTATCAGAAAGTACATTCAATTGGGACAGAGTTTTCTATTATCACGCGGTTTCAATTACAACCCTCACAAAAGTTAGTTCTGTTTCAGGGGTTTGGGGAGCGACATGCAAAATTATATTTGTTTTTTTTTTGTATATGTGTATAACATTTTACAGCGAGGCCAGTCGTGGCGCAGGGGCAAAAGCGTGTAGGTGTGACATGTTGGGGCTTCGATACCCAATCGAGGAAATGGAAAATATTTTAAAAAAAACCCTCTAGTTAAGAGGCAAAACGCCGCCATTCAACAGGCAATGTCTCTAGAATGTGTTGGAAAGTGGAAAACGGAATTGTCTAAATGAGGAGCGAGTGTCTTAACACTTGGATATGCGAGATACAGCGTGAGACAAAAAATATAACAAATACTTTTAGAATCCTATACAAATTTCCATCAATCATCAAATCAATTTTATTATTGTTTATGTAGGTACTAACACTAGCTTGTTTACCAAATTTTAACTGTCTAACGTCAAAATTGCCAAAATTCTCATACAAACTTCCATCTCCTATTTAACGGGTTAAGGGGATAAAAGTTCATTTGTTTTTGTTGTTGGTCTACTAACAGAACTAGAACAGAAAAAAATGTGTGTAGTATAACTCCTTTAGTCGTGTTAATAATGATATCGAGTATAAGTTACACTTACCTTGAAAACGGTTAATATTAATTGATTTCTTATAAATTTAAAAGCGTATTTGTTAATCAGCTTTACACTTTAACCCGCAAATAGCAGGGTAGGCAGACGGAACATAGTGTTAAGATACTCCGTTTCCCACTTTCCGCCGAATTTTTTGAAATATTGCGTGTTGAGTGGCGAAACTCAACGCTGGGATTGTATATATTGGCCTTAATACATATTTGTTATACATTTTTTATTTAAGCTACAATAAAAAAAAATAATTATCGTTAAAAAACAAATTTATTGGAAAAAAAAGTCTAAGCTGTCAAAGATTTACAATCAAAATAAACAGCACCTATAATAATACTTAAACTCAAAAATACACCGCATAATGTCTACGGCTAATGGAAGTCTTAAATATTAAAAGGTTCTTAGAAGACAAGCAATTGACGAATCCCTTGATTGGATGTTAAGTAGTACATTAGTTAGGGACGGGGGCCTCCGAAGGCTTTGGACCTTATAGTAATTGGTCGATTGTCTAATGGCGAATATCGTTTTTTCATCTATTTTCGGGATAGGACATTTAAAATACAATATTGTAATCGGTGAAACAATTCTTTTGAAAGTTTTCTTTTCTAAAAGTGAGATAATCTGAATATAAGCACGATAGTTGTGGTTTGATGTTCATTTGGAAGAGTGATTAGATAGCAGTGTAGACAGAACCTGGAAGACTTGGTGTTGAGATGCTTTCCGTTGAATCCTGGAGTCATTGCGTGTTGAGTGGCTTAATTCAACGCTGCGCTTTGCCTTGTTACCAGGAAATGAAATTGTTAAATATTTCATTTCTATGAGTGGAAATCGAACCCACAGCCCCTGTCCCCGATCGAACCCCCGTTGCGCTTATAGTGGCACGCTCTGGTCGCGACTGGTCTCAATTCAATGAGAGAGTGAATTATATTTATTTTATCGGTTCGGTTATATAAAGTAAGGTGTTACGTTCCATTATTTAACACACAACGGAATGATTTTACACTAGGTTCTCTCTGCATACTTTATGTCATGCGAAACAAAGGTGGAAAAAAAAACAATATTTTTAATGTTTAAAGTGTAATTGTATAAATCAGTGGATAGTACGAAAAAATAAATAGTAGATAGGAATTTATTAAACAATATAATAATTATTAGGTATTCTTTGCATTCACAATAGTATAAGGAGCATAACGAAAAAAAAACAAAAATTTATATACATGTAATTATATTAAAATATAATTACTGAAACGAATATACAGGATTTACAGGAATACAGGAAATAGAAAAACTGGTACATGTAATAGAATAGATTATTACCAAGTATTTTCACCCCATACAACATAGTCCGACATTTTACATGGTCATTAAAAAAATCGAAATACCATATGGGCCCAATAAATAACCTGAAAAAAATATATATTTTGCAGACTATTCCACCGAACTCAATAAACAAAAATTACAATATTCAGGCGGCTTAATATCACATGATTCAATGAAGCGTAGATTAGAAAATACAGAAACACCAATAGAATAACATTTCTAAAATGTTTGTAATTTTTTTTTGTTTGTTATTTTATTTTTAGTGTTTCTATTTTTTTTGAATGACCAATATTTCAATAATGGTGAAAATTTCGGACATACTGTTCGGTATAAAATAGTTTAAAACGGCCTCCTCTATCACCTGTATCACTTTATCTATCAATCTTTCAATGATCCATATTTGGATATAAATGAATTCTAATCTGATACTTATATATTGCGGCGTTGAGTTCTGCCACTCAACACGCAATGCCTTCAGAATTCGGCAGAAAGTGGGGAACGAAGTGTCTTAACACTAGGTTCCCTCTGCCTACCATGCTGTGTGCGGGATACAGCGTGAAGCTGATTTAATTTTAATTTTTTTACTTATATATTCTTTGACTGCGGGCATTGTAATAATAAATGAAAATAACACAAATGCAAATATTTTCTTGGCATTTGAAAATTATAAATAAGGCTTTAAATGGAAGGTCACGCTTTGTGCAATTTACTCACTTTGTCTTGTGATTTAGAATTTTCTGGTAGCTGAAAAGTTTCGAACAAATTTCTACAATATTACAAGTTTTTGCTTATTGTCTAAATAAGTTAAAGTAATTCAAATGAGCGCAGAGTACAATATAAATTTTCCACTAAAATTTGACAATTTATAACTGTCAAGCTTTTAACATACTAATATCCTACAAATATTAGAAATGTGAATGTTTGTGAGTATGGATGTTTGTTCCACTTTCACGTAAAAACTACTGAACGGATTTGAATAAAATTTTACAGTAATATAGCGTATTCACCATAATGACACATACGCTTCAAATTGTGTCAACCGCTGCTGTATAGGCCAGTATAGTACTATCAGTCGCTCGTCCCCTAGGTGTTCAATGGTAATTAAAGGTTATAAAGATTTGCCAATGGCAGATAAATGTGTAAATTGATGATGAGATTCACTATTGAAGTGTATATAGGTATAATTTAATTCTAAAGTATTGGATATTGTAATTAATAAAATTAAGGTGCTTTAGGATTATATAGATATTGCCCGTTGGTAAAATTGTAAAAATGTCATTAATGTAACTCTTAAATATCTTATGTACATAGATGAGGCCAGTCGTGGCGCAGCGGCTCGAGGTGTGACTGTAAAACCGACTGGTTGTGGGTTCGATCCCCACTCGAGGAGATGAAATATTTACTTAAATTTATATTTCCATTTCTTCGCTCTGGTGTCGAGGTTAAGCGCGGCGTTGAGTTCTGCCGAATTTTTTTTAGGAAAAAGACAAGGCAAACGAGCGTTCGAGTCACCTGATGGAAGTATTACCACCGCCCACGACCCCGTGCAACACCAGAGGATCTACAGGTGCATTGCCGGCCTTTAACGTGGGTTGGGCGCCGGAGCCCGGCATTACAAGATGCGAAACGCAGTGGCATAAAACCACTACTTAACGCCAGTTTTACGTGATTCTACCACACGTACTTTAATCGCTTCTTAAGACACCACCAGTACCAGGATGATCGTATTCTAGGCCGGGATCACACGGCAAAAAATGCCTCTAGAATTCGGCAGAAAGTGGCGAACGGAGTGTCTTAACACTAAGTTTCCTCTGCCTACCCTGCTGTGTGCGGGATATAGCGTGAAGCTGCTACTATATAGGTATAATAATATATGTAATAACAGTTTTAAGCGGGCGAAGCCGCGTTTGCATCACAAGTAACAAATATGAAAATTTGTGAGGTTGGATGTTTGTTTCACTTTCACGCAAAATCTACTAAAAGGATTTAGATGACGCTTCACAGTAATAAAGCTTATACATCAGAATAACGCACTCTACTACTCTTTGTAAGATTTCTGTAAGAAGTAAATATTTTGTAATTTTTTTCTATAATACAAAAACAAATTTGAGCGGGCGTAGTCACGTTTAAGTCACTAGCTAATTCTACAACAAACTGTAGTTCGTATTGACTACGAATGAAGGAAAAATATTGTATCTTGAACTTTCCTTACCGCCTCGTGGGATTGTTTCGGTAAAACTCGTCGAATTTAACTTGTTTGAGGCCCCTGGAGTAGTTGAATTTATTTTTATTATACCCAATTTGATTTAGTTGTTACGATACAATAGGATAAATATCTTGGTGCAAATACTTTAGTTATGTTTTATTTCAATTTCTTTCTTATTTAGTTACTTCTCATGTACTTTTATATTTCTTGTAAATAAAGAAAGTGTGGTAGTAGCAGAAATCACTAAGATTGATCTACTTTTAGTTTTTTAAGGCGTAGAAAAGTAAGCATAGAAAGAACGTCTAGTGAAGAAATAGTGTCAGACACTCCATTCTCTTTCCGCACAAATTCGAGTCATTGTGAACTGATTACATCAAAAAGCGTTGTTAGTGAAAATGAAACTTATAAATAATGATTAACACTTTGAAAAAAGAAAGTGAATATGGTGATATTTTGCTTTTAAAATTAATGTTTTTTATATTTCAGATAGATAAACTACGTTTTTGAATTGATAGGTATATTCCTGTACATTTTGCTCATCCAGGTACATTTACATAAATTTTATATTAGAAAATTTATTTATGTTTTAATAAATTCTTTATTAAAATTAGTTTTTTTATTAATTGTTCATAAAAACAATAATAACATGTATATGTTATTATTTGAACCATACAGTTCAAATAAGATAAGTAAACTATTAATTTGAGACCGTCGTGGCGCGGTTGAAGATGCTATGGTTTTGGGTTGATGATTCCACCTCGAGGAGATAAAACAATTAATATTTTTATTTTCGTCGCTATGGTATGGACAAGGCAAAAAAATATAAATAAAACGGAAATTCAGCAGAAAGTGGACACCGCAGAGTTTTAAGGTTCCCTATGCCTACTCTTCTATGTGTGGGATATGGCATGAAGAAATTTTATTTTAAATTATTAATTTAAAGGACCACTAAGTTACCATATTACTAACTACCATACAGTTCCGCCCTCAGGTTCTCGTCCCGAGGAAAAAGAAAATATCAAGATGATTTGATTGGGCATAAACTCTATAGATTTTCTCTATAAGATTACAGTTCCCAGCATTACAGTTGCCACCTCTTAGTTCCATTAATCGGACCTCGATGGTATAACATTATTTGACAACATTTCTGCGTATGATTACCATGTTTCATAAGGGCAATAGTTAAAAGATATGGGGATTTTTTTTCCAAATCTGTACTTACATTGTAAATACAAAACTTAAATACCTACTGTTCTTGCATTAGCATTGTCAAGTGGAAGTTAGAGAATAAAAATAGGTCTATAGATTATCTTCAACTACTAAAACACTACCTTACGTGTAGATTTTAATAGCAGATATATACATGGAGGATCTCGAGGAGATGGCTCTTAGTTCTGCATCATATCTATGTAAAAAATAAAAAAATAAATCAGCTTCACACTGTATCCCGCACACAGCAGGGTAGGCAGAGGAAACCTAGTGTTAAGACACTCCGTTCCCCACTTTCTGCCGAATTCTGGAGGCATTGCGTTTTGAGTCGCAGAACTCAACGCCGCGCTTTACCTCGACACCAGAGCGAAGAAATGGAAATATAAATTTAAGTAAATATTTCATCTCCTCGAGTGGGGATCGAACCCACAACCAGTCGGTTTTACAGTCACACATCGAGCCGCTGCGCCACGACTGGCCTCATCTATGTACATAAGATATTTAAGAGTTACATTAATGACATTTTTACAATTTTACCAACGGGCAATATCTATATAATCCTAAAGCACCTTAATTTTATTAATTACAATATCCAATACTTTAGAATTAAATTATACCTATATACACTTCAATAGTGAATCTCATCATCAATTTACACATTTATCTGCCATTGGCAAATCTTTATAACCTTTAATTACCATTGAACACCTAGGGGACGAGCTTTGATAGATGAAAAATGCCTTTCATCAGAACAAGATGCCTGCTCCGCTCCAGCAATGTCAGAAGAACAACAAGCCACTCCTAGTAGAAAGACAACTGACACTTCTGCCATATGTAAAAGGAGTAGCAGACAGGATTGGCAATATCTTAAGAAAAGATTCCATTATAACTTTAAGATTCCATTAAAAGTCTAACAAGAAAGAAAACTAATTCTTCGAAAGACCAGTGAAAAGTAATATTCCTTTAAAGTATGTAGACCTATACAAATTATATAGTAACTGTGGCTTAACATAAATTGTTCAAAAATGAAGCAGGATCGGTAAGAGGGAACGAACATATCTCCGATATCAAGAATGGTCATGTATCAAAGTCAGTTGTGTATGGGTAAAGAGCGGATAAACTCAACCATAACATCAGGTCTTATAACATACTTTAATTACAAATATTTTTGAACAGAAATTGCCTAAGAATACACCAGAAAGGCACATAGAATATTAAATTTTTTGAAGGTTTTTTTCTTATAATATATTTTTGTAAACACTTAATTACTAAACTTGTCTAGATTACTTATTTATTATTTAGTTAAGTATTTAATATGATATTCATATTCTTAAAATGATTTACTATGAATGTGTAACCATAAGGAAATTAAAATTTGTGCGTTTCGGAGAACCATTCACGCTTTGTTCAGTATATAGCATACTCTACTATACGCTGCTGTCTACTGGCAGTAAACACGGCGTTAAGTTTCGCTACTCAACTCGCAAAGCCTCCAGAATTCAGCAAAAAATGGAGAAGGAAGTGTCGTTATGGAACGGAACAGAATATCTTAACCACCACCTTTTACTCTTCTAAATGCGGAAAAAAAGAAGCTCATTATGTAGCATATTTTTCCAAATCTGCACTAAGAATGTAAGCCCAAAAGATCTATCTGTTACTGTTAAATTTTTTAGATATTTTTCTATTAAATCAAAATTTTACTTAAAATCTCTTAGATTACCGCCTACATATTTTAGTAGGCAGTTAAGATCAAAACGGTTGGATCGCCTCGTAATGNTTGTGCCTTTGAAATTATATGAATTGTTAGTAAAGTTAAATATAATGCATTGACAGTGACTGACTTTAAATATGATGGTTATGGGTTTGATTCTCATTGGAAGAATTTAATTATTTTCATTTTCTCAACCTGATAAGGTACAAGAGAGTGCATTTATCTCTTAACACGAAATGTCTGGGATTGGAATATAAATATAAGATTCTTTTTCTTTAATTTCTTCGTGTCTTGCAAGGTTTTCGAGGAACTTGTGTTTAGTTAATATTATTATTTTATTTTTAGAAACACTGTGTTTCAAATCTATGCACTAATCCGTAGTCATGGGCGCATTGAAATGATATTTATCTGTCATTGTAACTATTATTATGTCAAACTACATCAAACTGCATTTCTTCATTTCTCCGAATTCTTGCAGAAAGTTCTGACTCTATCCTGCTCATTGTTGTGGTGGGATCAGGACTACGAAATTTTTAAAAGTGGGTCTTAAATTATAGAAAAACTCCCACCTTTGAAAAATATCGTTTTTTTTTCAGAAAATCGGGAAAATTTTTCGTGTCTAGATAAAGCTGGAAAAATAACAAGGTAATAAGGAAATGGACAACGAACCAAGC
Source organism: Heliconius hermathena (assembly GCA_013403705.1). Lineage (NCBI taxonomy): Eukaryota > Metazoa > Arthropoda > Insecta > Lepidoptera > Nymphalidae > Heliconius > Heliconius hermathena. The sequence goes on along the minus strand of JAAIXJ010000403.1, from coordinate 2,459 downwards.
GCTTGTAGGCTGTAGTGTCGTTATTCAAATAATAAAAATATGTATAACGTTGGTGTATTATTAATTAATTTCTTAAGGACTCTGATCTGATCTGAAATAGGTAATTTTATAATTTCTAAGAAAGCATATTAATTTTATATGACCTAATAGTAAAAGCAATGTTTACATTTTCTAAATATGATATACCTAATAAAGATGTTTGTAAGAACACTGTAATAAAAATACGAGGAACCACCCCTTTCAGACATCCGCTAACTTGTTTTAAGTAAAGTGCTTTCTTGCCACATAGAATTTACAAGGACATTGTTTACTAAGAAGAGATATGTTAAGTCTTAAAATTATATATGAAGGTAGGTGTTATATTTTTATTAAGAGTGTGTGATAATAATATTAAAATTAAAAGCATAGCAGAGCAGGCGCAGACAAACTGGGGGAACAGGTTCCCTCACATGGATTCGAGGCATTGCGTGTTGAATCGCGGAACTCATAGCCTTCTTTTTAAATGAGAAATGAAAATTATGAAGTTCCCTTAGTGAGCCACGATAGTATCAATTACAGATTAAATAGTGCTCTTATATATGCTTGCTTCCCCTCGGATATTTAAGTGTGATGGACGTGTGTTTTGTTTATTTTTTGTTACAAAAACCAACATCAATTTTAATTTCTATTTTATAATTAGATAAATCTTGCAGATCATGAAAAAAATCGACATAATTGCCTCAAACCGGTAGCCGGAACCCGACACTATATTAACTCTCACACATTTCAAGAATTAAACCTACAACATCATTTTTAAACATTTTTAAAGTGTTATTCCACACTTAGGAAAGAAGTTTCTAAATAAGTATACAACATCATTGTTAGTTTTACTAAGATACATCAAAATTTTCTCAAAAAGTTATCATTGTTTTCAAATATGAAAATCTGAAGTAATAATCGGAAAAAGAAATAAAAATCAACTTCAAAACATACTAGAATATACTAAAATATGTATCTTAAGGTTACGTTAAAACTTAAGGTGATATATTCACGGCGCTAAGATCCAGATGGTACAAGTGGAAATGTTCATGATAATGAGGTTCTAACACTGGCAGTAATTAGGCGGGATTTACCGACACGAAGTATCTCGCGTAGGCCACATGCAAGTATGGAAGAGAAATGTTTACAAAAACATAAACGTACTGGATGAGCCTTAAAATAAATGTATTATTAGATTAACACATATTTTTTAGCATCAAGCATCGTCGTGGCGTAGAAGCACAAGGGTGCAATTGTAAAGGCAACGGTTACAGACGGTAAAGTACGGCGTTGAGCTACGCCATTCGACACGAGATAAATCTAGAATTTGGTGGAAAGTGGGAAACAGAATTTTCTTAACACTAGGTCTTCAGGTGCCCTCTTCTGTCCCTACTCTGGTGTGTGCTAGGTAAAGCGTGTTCCAAAAAGTGAAAATATTTTTTTTGCATCACGCTTCTCCCGTATAAGACTTAGGAGGTAGAGGAACTTAGAAGACACTTCATTCTTCACTTTGCGATCATGTTTAGTGTTAAATTAATTGAACGGAACCCGATGTCTCGTTTAATCTTGTGTATTGAGGGGAAATATAAAAAATAATTACACAAATGTTGCAACAGTCCTTCAACTATATGTAATGCAAAATCACTAATTGCTCTATTGTGATACAATGATGTTGAACTTGTACATGATCTGTAAAATTTATCTAATTATAAAATCGCGATTAAAATTAGTGTTGGTTTTGAAAATAAATATATAATATAAAACAACGAAAGAAAACAGCTGACTTTTTCTATTTTATTCTTATATAGAAAAAAACATCTTTACTCGTTTTTTTGTTAAGTATTATTTTAAAATAAATATAATAATAGTTCAAAATATATATTCAAATCACATTCAAGCAATGTAAATCATCGGTGCATGTCAACGGTCATTGAGGCCACAGAGAAGCGAGATCGGGTCGTCAATGCCTAAAACAATTAACATATAATTAGTGCTATAATTTATTATACATATTTGTTGTTCAAATTTAAAGTCAAACGTATTATCCGGAAGAACAAAATTTAGTACAGGCTATCATTGTACAGTCCGACAGCGTGATGGTTGTGGGTTTGATTTCCACTCTGGATAGTGAGTTATTTAAAGTATACAAAGCGGGGACCTGAATTCCGCCACTATAAAGTCTGGCATTCGAATTTATAGTAAAAAATGAAATATCTAAGTTATCTCGATGTAAAAATATAAATTTTGAACTTCACTTTAATATTTAATATTGTATAAACTTTATGAATTTCTTGAGTTTAATTCTATTTAAAAGTATGCATCGCGTACTGGAGCATTTTTTAACTAAATAAACTCCTTAAATATCATTGCCATTTTTACACCATTGTAGTAAGATTTAAGGTGATGACCATAACATACAAAATATAATACGCTAGTATTAT
>JAAIXJ010000518.1:187022-211523 GCA_013403705.1 Heliconius hermathena | reverse complement strand
CGTGGTATAAGCGGGCGAAGCCGCGAGCGGGTCGCTAGTATCCCAAATAATATGCCTATTTCTTAAGGATAACCCACACTAACAATTTTTATGATTAAAAATAAAGCAGGGATACTTGCGAAACTATTTTCAACAGTACAGTATTATTCCTTATCTCATTAAATATGTTAGATACATTGTGCGCTTCATAGGGATTAAAATTGGCTTTTACAGCATATCATTGATATTTTAAAAGATATCAAAATTTTAAAATACGGCAGTAGAACGGAACATACGCTGTGTAAATGTTTAAAGTTACGCAAAAATAATGTATAATAACGAACATATTGTAATCTTTTAAAAAATATAAGTAAAACTAAGCAACAGGATATATCTTCGTATAGTATTATCTATTTTTTACTAAAATATAATATTATTTATATTAATAAGTCAGATATTTTTTCTAATATTAAAAATTTCCTTTAGTTACTTTAACTTATTTTGTTTGTTCATTTAAATTACACAGATATATTTTCTAATAATAAGATTTTTCTTTACTTAATATTCTTTTTCGGCTTCTTTTGGTTATTTAGACTTATATTTTCTTAGTAATCCTATTGACAACTGAAAATATTTATCTTTCAATAACCACTTCCGCTAAAAGAGACAAAAATAAAGGAAAAATCACCTTTTGCCTCTTTGTTTATTTACATGTTTTTTCATAAGATATTTTCCAGCAAAAAATTCTTTAACCATTGCATGGTGCTCGTGACCTGTTCTCACTAATGCATCTTAAATAAAGTACATATCGTTTAGTAGTCGTCGAGTACGTTACAATAGATAACGGTATAATAATATGCGGTAGCCGACTTGAAGTTAAGCTTTCTGAAAATTTGCGCATTGTTAACTCGGGAAGAAAATAATCGAAAGTAAAAAATATCGTACAATCAAATCTGCGCAACCATCTACACTAACTTCATGGCGGCCACGACTCGTCGATAGTACTGTACCTTACTTTAAAATTATTTTTAGACAACAGCAGACACAAGTTTCCGTTTTAAAGAGGAACCACAGCCTGCAGGCAATGTAGATTTTCTGGCGAGAAACATGCACTTCCTCCCGCCAAAACATTATATTACAGGGAATAAAATATATTATAAATTCGACCCTAAGGTAATTCTTTTTCTAATTTATTTATTAATTTATATCAGAGAACAAATTAACACATATAATACGCGTTGCTTTAACAACGTGTCTGAAACGTTATTGAACCTACAACTTTCGTCTTACAGCGAGGTGCTGTGCCGCTAAGCCACGGTGCCCTTTAAAATGTTTAAATAACATTATATACCTATTATTTTAAGCACGTCACTAAGTTAAAAAATAAACATGCACTTAATCTTTTAAAATTTACATATATTATACATATTTTTTTAGTTATAGGTAGCATTCGGATTTCTTTATTTATAGAGATAATAAATTACTAATAATAAATAGTAAATATATGTTTTGTTGAAAGAAAACTTGTGAATTCTTGAATAAATTCCTTCCTAAATGTTACTTAAATTAGGTCTATATGCTGTTTCACTGAAATTATTATTGAACTGTTTTACAAATTTAAGTAAATATATTCATATATTTATGAATATAATGAATAATAATATTTTATTTTATTTTACGCAGGGTATAACATCACTTCTAGACGGTATGACGGCGGACATGGCCAACGTGATCATAATGTCCGACAAGTACTCGAAGCCGATACAATACGACGCTAAAGAGAAATGGTTCGGCACTGAATACAAAAGAATAGGTGCTTATTACATATTTAATTCTACCTTTATCTGTCATGATGCGTATCATTATAAGCACGACAGTCGTGGGTTCGATTTCCACTGGGTGAACTGTAGGCACTCAGCAAAGTTTCAAATACCGTCGACAAAGTAGAAATTGTAGATATTTCCACATATCAATGTTTTTTCGAGTGTGAATCTAACCCACAACCTGTCGCGCTTACTATTAATTACTTTTGATCTATTTTACATATTTGTATTTCTTCTTACAGAAAAACCAAAACTATGGTTACAAAAATGGCTGAATGTGACGCCCTACAAAGAATTTCATTTGCCCGATAAAAATATATATATTACAAATAATTTTGACCTCGTACCGCCCGCGCCCGCGTACCTAGAAGAAGCGAAGAGACTCGGCATTGATTTATATAATAGTTCCGATAAAGATATTCACAAGAAAGTGTCTGAAAGCGAGAAGAAGACTAAAGTGTTGTCCAAAGGTGATTTGATAGCGACGGTTAAAAATTTTAGGTATGTATCTCTATCTCTATATATTATATATTATAAAATAAAGTCGCCCTCCGCCTCTGTCTGGACTTTCTAACTTTTTTTCTTCTAAGCCACCCAACGGATTTTGATGCGGTTTTCATCATTAAGTTAAGTATTTCTCAGGGATGGTTTATATTTGGTTTATTATTTGTATTTATTTGTATTTGTATTTTATGTGTCAATTATTGTTAGTGTGATGACAGAAAAAACTCGACATTATATGACTATAATATAGACCGAGATTTCAATATTTAATATTATCTCTATCTCTATATATAATAAGATATTATTTCATCAAAATCGATTCATTAAAAAAAAAGTTATCGTCATTTGAATGAACTCAAAGCATTAGTTTGCCTGCGAATGTTATATAGCAATCGCGCTGGTAAGATTCCTGGCTAAAGAATGACATTCGAAACGTCTTGGTTATATGACTGTTGATAAAAATATATATTTTATTAACAGTCATATAACTATTTATTTTTGAAGGTAATCTCCACTAACAATTCAATTTTNGTTTCCCTGACTATTATCGTCCGTAGACACGGCCTCTGGAGGGGAGTGATACAGGGAACTATTATTTATATTTATAGTTTATTTAATATATGTCATTTATATATTTCAATATTATAATTTATTTATTTATCATTTATATACACACGTAAAATCATACATACATTTAATAGAATTTATATATTTTATAGTAAGTATTCGTATTTAGTACATTTATATAAAAGCGCTCGCTGCCGTCGACCGAACCGGTAAGGCGTTCAACATTCACGCCTACCCCCTTGTCGACGGCATATTTTATTCTCACAGTCGATGCTTGCCACTCGATGCGCTTTCCATACGTTCCTTTGTTCTCTTTATTAATTTCTTCCAAATCAGTATTTATCGTGTTCCGTTTTATATATATGTTTGTGGTTGACTTTTATATAAACTGTGTCGTCATTTATCATTTGTGTTAAAACTATATGTACTTTAAAGTGGTGTTGAATATACTCAGTGTAAACCGTGAGTAGACTTTTTATTCATCTCCATCAACACTACACGTATAATAAATAATTAGCTTTATGTATATTTTATAAATATCAAATATCAACATTGGTCGTATTTTTTAATTCAAAACAATCAAAAATTCTTATAGAAATTACTATAATGTTAATAAAAAAATATTAGAAGTCATTATAGTTTTCAATCTATTCGGTTTATAATATTAAATCAATAATCATGTAGTTTAAGCGGGCGAAGCCGCGAGCGGGCTGCTAGTCACATATAAGTTGAGACTTTCTCAAGCAGCTATGTAGTTCTCGCAATTTCTGTATGATAGATAGTGATTTGTGTAGTAATTAATAAAATCTACATTTTAACCCGGAATTTTTGCGGAATTTATGTGGAAAAAATTACGTTTGCAGTGTGCGCGCAGTTACAGTTTACCTAGACAAATATGAAATAACTAAACATTTTTCTATTAAATATGACAATTTTTGCAAGCAAAATCAAATCAATTTCCAAAAGACTTAAATCTTTATTTATTTAGGGCACAACAGTATGGATAACCAAACTAAAAAATAATCAATTTCTAGAGTTATGTATCTCAAAAGGAAAAAAAAGGATCACTTTGTTGTACGTCTGTCCATCTTTAATTGTCATTATAAATGCATAACGCAGGCTATAAACAGCTGTATCGACTCATATTTCATTTATCCCTTACTCTCAGCATATAAACAAGTATATTAGTTACTTTAACCATTTGATGTAGTTAAATCGTTCCTTTACTGTTTTTCATTTTAATAAGTACTTTAGAATATGTGACACAGATTTAAAATTACATTTCCAAAAAATCTTTGCTGCGGTATGGGTCGACGCCTATCACGCGTCGTTTGCGTATAAAAGTGCATCCGCCACGGCCGCCTGGCTCCTTTCCCCCGTGCGTAGAAGGAGGGCCTGGTCATGTTGCCTAAGGCTGGAAAGAGCCCAGGATGCCCTGAAGGTTACCGACCTATAACCTTCATCAGCGCGGTGGCGAAGATCGCTATTCGGGAAGTTATTCCTACCACTTCCCCAGCACCACGAAGCAAGCAGTTTGACGAGGGGGCACTCAACCGCTCTGCAGGTGGTCAGAGCGGGCCACTACGCTGCAGCAGCGATTAACTGAAAGGAGAGTGCAATAGTTCCCCGACGTAGCACCCGCTTTCGACCATGTGTGTTATGCGGGGCTACTTTATAAAGTGCTCAGAGCCGGCACCATCACGTCGCGCATGTCCTTACCGACTACCTACCTGATAGGACATTTTGCGTGAAAGTGGAGAGTGTAGCTGCCACTCGATCGCTGCCGGAGTTCCCCAGGGGAGCATTTTGTCATCTGCCCTCTACACATTATACACCGATGATATCCCAACGCAGTCGGCCACGATATTGGCGCTCTACGCCGACGACATTGCCCTCTCGAAGTCTCTAAATCCCTATCAAACAACCAAGAAACTTTAGCGAGCCCTTGACCTGATGCCGAAGTAGCTGACGGAGTAGCGGCTTGCCCTTAACGTTGCCAAGACACAGCCTTGACTTGCCTTACCATCGAGAGTCTTCTGTCAATAACAACTTTCAGGTAGTCGCTCTGCTGCTCCAAGTATTTTTATATAAAAGAATAGTAGGTAGACTAGTGAGTAGTCTACCTACTATTCTTTTATATAAAAATACTAAATGTTGTTTATGATATATACCATTTAAGTATTCTGTTGTTTGTGTCGTTTGCTTCAGGAACGTAATTCAGTATATTAAGCAATTAATTCATTAGTTTAAGCGGGCGAAGCCGCGAGTGGGTTGCTAGTTTATAGTATAAAATAAATCTATACTAATATAATAAAGCGGTAGAGTTGGTTTGTATGTTTGTTTAATCGCTATGGTCATTGAAAGAACTGGTCGGATTTGCTTATTTTTTGTTTAGTATGAAAGCTACATTCCTCAGAAGTGCTATAGGCTACATGGCATTAAGTTTTAATTCTTAGTTAGCTTTAAATGACGTAATGATAATAACTGGGAACGCCATCGTATTACTTTAACGGCGTGCGCTGGAGAAATAGTTACATGTATGTAAGTACATTGTGCTACAAAAACATTCGGTTTTATCTATACTAATATTATAAAGAGGAAAGATTTGTATTTTTGTATTGTATGTTTGTATTGTTTTCACACAAAAACTACCGGACCGATTGCAAAAATTCTTTCACTATTAGAAAGCTGCATCTTCACTGACCAACAAAAGCTACATTACATTTTCAAAAAAAAATAGAGATCCCTAACAAAAATACAATAATGTAACCCAAGGTGTGAAGAAATTGATCTTAAAAATTCTATCATCGCGTGCGCTGCTAAAACTATTGATGATAGACCAAAACTCAAAACAATGTTCTACAGTATCATAGAACGCATATCTATAAAAAAAGTCCACGATACCATATGTCCAACTACTGTACTAATACCAATATAACTACTTTATTATATTTTATAAGTTGACAAAAGTGCCGACAATAATCAAACCAGGTTATTCATACCTCTGCATTAATCCCATTAAATGATATATTATTAAAGATAATTTCAATACCTGTAAGATACTTTTAAATTAATAAAATCGGACATTCCATTGAAAAGATAAAACGAATTTAAAAATACCAATCTAAAGAAAATCATGTAATAATAAAAAATGCGGAGTGTGTGGCCTCGCGCATCGGAGCGGCGTGACTCTGCGGGGTGGGGGGAGGTGCATCGATTAGATTTTTTGTCTCTTTATTTTAACTGAGTAGGCCCCGAAACTACGGGAATTTAGAATATTCTTTTACAATTAGACGATCAGCGTGTAAAACAATACCAAAAAAACCTTATATTGCGTACGATGTGGAAATTATTGACAATAGAACAAAGTGATGTAATAGAATTTTATAAAATACATCAATATCTACAAACAAGTTAACGATACCATGTGTAACTGTTAGAGTCATGCCATGACTAATTTTCAAAGGAAAATGTGCAAACTTAATTTTAGAAAATATTTTACTAACTAGCTTCACGCTGTATCCCGCACACAGCAGGGTAGGCAGAGGGAACCCAGTGTTAAGACACTCCGTTCCCCACTTTCTGCCGAATTCTGGAGGCATTGCGTGTTGAGTGGCAGAACTCAACGCCGCGCTTAACCTCGACACCAGAGCGAAGAAATGGAAATATAAATTTAAGTAAATATTTCATCTCCTCGAGTGGGGATCGAACCCACAACCAGTCGGTTTTGCAGTCACACCTCGTGCCGCTGCGCCACGACCGGCCTCTTTTTTTTTTTTTTACTAACTATAAAAATGTTGGTAGTTTTTATAATTGTAATAGAATTAACTACTTTCTAAAATGTTATTTTCTTGCAAAACAAAAAAATACATTCTTATTTATATAAATATATCATATGTTATTATAATATGATATTGTATATTATTTTAATTTTTATCTTAAAATAAATATCAAATAGTAGGTAGTAGTATTTTGATCAAATTTATTTTCTTAAAAAATTTAGAGTCCCCAAAAAGCTATCATTTCTCTGTGAGGATATAAATAAATAGTTATCAAGGTCAATTATTTATTCATTACACCACTCTAACATATTGACGAATGTTACAATAAATAGTAAATAAATATAATTAAACCGAGTTTACCGCTCCCGCACCGCGCTCGCGTCTTCGCTCCTTAAATCGGTTAAACCCTTTCTGAGATAAGCGTCGACGAACAGAAACACCAACAAACAGACAAAATTATTAAGTATCATTGTTTCTGGTTCTATTACTTTGTTAAATGCCCCCAAAATAATATTTTTTCTAATGAAAATAGATAATGCCACCCTATGCTTATAATAATTTTCACTTTACAAATCTTGATACATTATTTATTACAACAGGAACGTAATTCTCTGTACTTAAACAAACAAATAATTCACAAATTTAAGCGGGCGAAGCCACGAGCTGGTCGCTAGTTAGTCCTAAAATAAAGTCCGCGATAACGTATTGGTATCTTTTATAAATAAGTCACAATAAAACATTTTGTGGCAAAAAATAATTGAAAATTGCAAGTTGATATTTTATCGTTTTGTATTCGAAACTGATATTGAATCTTAAGAGTGCAAGTTATTCCATCATCAAGGAAATTTTATGAAGATATTCTTTGGCTTTTATAGCATGTAATTTGGACTTTCGAAAAGTATACACTTTTCGAGAAAATGTAAAATTAAAATGCAGTAGAAAAAATATAAGCGGCATATAAACAATAACAAGTATAAAAAATAGGTAAATATGCGCGCGAAGCCACGAGCTAGGCCGCTAGTAGAAATATATTATATTATACTAGCCGACGCGCGCAGCTTCGGCTGCTGATTTTTCCGTACAAATTTTCAACCTCTTATTTGCATCCTTAGGGATCAATTCTAATAGACTATGAAACACGTGTTCAATGAAATATTTTTAAGAGTTTAAATTTCAAATTTTATAAAAATCGGTGCCTATTTAAAAAAAATCCAAACAAATATATATAGATACTGTTATAATATATAGATAATGTTATTTGTATTTTCTTAACTATAAACTGTATCTCGTATATAGCAGATAGAATGGGCAGGGTAGTGTTAAGACAGTCTGTTCTCCACTTTCCGTTCAGTTTTCAAGACATTGGATGTTGAGTGGCAATAGTTAACATTCTTTGTCAATTATACGCCTTTATAAACAATTTGATATTATATAGGACGGTAAGACAAGTCGTCGGCCGCCCTAAATTAAGCTTTCTGAACTTTTTCGCGTTTTGGTTATTTGGTAAGAAAATGATCAAAAGTAAGAAAAAAATTAAAATATAAAATCTGCGTAGTCATCTGCGGCTAACTTCAGGGCGGCCACGTCTCGTCGATCGTACTGTAATCGAAAAGAGTATCTAAAATACTTTTTAAAAGATTCTAAATTAAATATTTTTCTTTGCAGATTGGATCAACCAAATTTACTACGTAAGAATCGTAACATGGAGGTGTGGTACAAACCAGACTTCAAGTTTCGGTTTCCCATGGCTTTTTTGTATTTCTACTTCCTGACTCCGCTCATTTTACATTCGCCACGAGAGTAAGTTTTTTAAAAATTAACCTAATTATATATAAATTTATTATATTTAAATATGTGTAGAATTTGATTTTAAAATAATATAATAGAAAAAAACATTTACAACCAACAACAATAAAATTTCACATCACCCGTTGGCCTTACACTAGGAAATATGAAATATACAAAATAGGCGTGCCTATTTTGTATTTTTCAGAATTTCGGAATGTAATTTCTATCAGCTACGAATTATTTATTGTACTCGTAATTATTGTATAAGCATTATTTAAAATTAAGAAAAAACAACATTCATTACTTGTTTTACCTTCACGCCTACCTATGCGGAATTTTAGGCAAAATTCGGGAATCTAGTGCTAAGACACTCTGTACCCGTTTCCACCGTATTCTTGAGGCATTGCGTGTTGAGTGGTGGAACACAACACTACGCTTCACCTCGTTACCAGAGCGACGAAATGAAAATATTAAATATCTAATTTTTCCTGAGTGGAAAACGAACCGACAATCGGCGTCGCACGCTTGTGCTCCTACACCACGAAAGTCAGGAATATTGATTAGATAATAATAACACAACAGCAAATGACGCTTACCTCAGCTTAGCTCCACTCTGAATTGATCAGAAAGAAATTAATATAATATTGATTATTTGACATGTTCCAGCGCTTGTCTCATCGATCTCTGGACTGATGTATTACAACAAGGACTCGCGGTATACATATATTTTTTTTTCTTGTCAAATATATAATATTATTCTTTATTGTAAAGGAAGCTGTTTTTAGGGTTCCGTACCTTTTAGGGAAAAAAGGAATCCTTATAAGACTTTGTGGTCTGTCCGTCTGTCAAGAGCATTTGTCTCAGGAACGCTTGGAGATATCGAGTTGAAATTGAAACCATATACTCTATCTACGGCTCCATGATTTCCTGAAAAAAAAAACATATTTTTACATTTACGTAAAAAACTGCTTTTTTATCGCTGCTGCGTTTTTATCGCAAAAAAGTCGTATTTCAACACTATAAAGGGAATCAAAGTTCATACGGTATTTCCGGTTGACATAGAATTATGAAATTTGGCTCCTAGCATCTACGGGTAGTATTACTTCAGGAAAAAATCTGAAATCTTTATTCATGTTTAAATTCTAAAAATAATAACCTTAAAAGTGGGGCAAAATTTGGTATTAAAGCCGCTTGTTTAAGTGAGGCATCAGATGAAAGAGCTCTGGCCTGGCTAACCTTAAATTAAAAAAAAACTCGAGATCATCAGTTTCTGTACGGTTTGCCTTACGTCAATACTTTTTTTACAATAGACTTACATTTCCCTTAGTATTTTTATTCGTATATTATTTGTCCAAGTTATGGGTTTGATGCCCCCAAGTGAAGGGGGAATCTGTTATTTTCATTTCTTCTGGTAACAAGACAAACCACATCGTTGAGATCCTGTGTCTTAATACTCTAGTGTAACAGTATAGGTACAAAGAGAATCTGTTCCATCTACCTAAACTGCTATATGCGGGATAAAGCGTGAAACTGAATGATATTTTTATCATCTTTTTTTATTAGCTAAAAACTTTATTAATTTATTATGCACCACACTACATGTTGCAGTTTCCCGAGAAAGTATATCGTGAAAGTGTATGTAGAAATAATTTTGTTTTATTTTTCTATTGTAACAGGAAGAATTGTACCCGGCGAATACGGTGGACTTATCGTACTCATTGTATACTTCTCAAAAAGGATTAACGTTGCAAGTGAGCGGTTACAACCAGAATCTACATGTAAATATAAACTTTTTAAACACTTTTTTAAAGTATTTTCAATATGAGTATGGACCAGTTTACATAAAATAGTTACAGTTTTTAACAGAAAAAAACTGACTTTTCCAATTTCAACCGGATCCCATAAACAGAACCTAACCAAACTTTCATTGAACTATCCTTGAAGTGTACCTTTTCCGATAAAAAAAGTATCATCGTAATAGGTTGGCGTGATATTGAGTTATTTGTCCATTTATCGCGCACATACTTCATGCAAATTTAAGACTTAAGTGATAAATTAAAATAAGACCAAACGAAACGCCGCAGCTTCAAATAAAGAAGAATCATCAAAATCGGTTCACTCAGTTAAAAGTTCTGAGGTAACAAACAAAAATATACAGTCGAATTGATTCCTCCTTTTCTTGAAGAAGAGATAGAAATCGGTTAAATAACTTATAAATAATTAATGCTGAAATTGTGTAAATATAAAATTTAGCTTTCCTTAATTGTCGTTTTATTATTTCTACTATCGTAGCATTTAAAATAAATATGTGCGACATCAGATCCCCTCGAATGTCTCGATCCTTACATCTTCCTCCGTTGACCCGCAGCTGCTGGTGGAGCAGGTTTCGCGCGAGATGAACGCGGACCGTCTCACGCCGCAGCTGTTCGAGGCGGTGCGCTTGGAGCGCGCGCGCACCTACTACAACTTGCTCGTCCAGCCGGAGGAGTTGGAAAAGTGAGGATTCTACATCATGTTCAAGTGTGATAGATTTTACTTTAGGGTTCCGTACCTCATGAAGAAGAAAACGGAATCCTTATAAAATCCTTTTTTTTGTATATTTGGCTGTCTTTCTGTCTGTTAAGAATATTTTTTGCCAAGATCACCTCGACATATTTTCTTCAAGTCAACGCAATCAAAAGATACGAGAGTTTATACTATTTTGTATGAAATTGTCTCCGAAATAAAAAAAATGATATTATTTACTTTTAAATTGACCTAGAATTATAAAATTTGGCAAAAAGTGACAAGCTTCAAAAAATCTAAAAACTGCATAATGCGCATACGCCAACTTAAATTTCTCAACTTTTATAAGTTATATTTCCTGTTAACCTACAATCGTAAACTTGGCCACATTTTTGTAGAAAACCAAACAAATACCCAAGCGAATACAATTTAAATTATTTACTGAATTAAATACTTGTTACAGAGATGTCCGGTTAAATGTTATTATGGAACCCTATATATCTCCGAGGGACAAAGCCGCTGTCATTCAAAATATTACGTATTCCGAATTGAAAGAATACACTCAAAAGTTGTTACAGAAAATGTACTTGCAGGTGAGAATAACATGACTGTAAATATAGACTGTATACTATCGGACGCGCGCAGCTTCGCCTGCTTATTTGCACCCTTAGGGGAGAATTATAGAAAACCATGAAACACGTGTTCAATGAAATATTTTTAAGAGTCTAGTGGACCGTCGCGGCTCCGCCAGCTTGAATCATACGAATATTTATTAAATATATTTATGAAATTATTTTCAGTTTAGGGGGTAATACTAATAAACCGTGAAACACGTGTTCAATGAAATATTTTTAAGAATCTGAATTTGAATTTTATAAAAATCGGTGACGATTTAAAAAAAAACCATGAGAATTTTCCACCCTTATTTCATCCCTTTAATGTTAAAATTTTTCAAAATTCCTTCCACATCCACTAAGGGTATCCAGATTACGAAAATAAACATCTATCCAAATTTCACGTTTCTACCATCAGAGGCCGTCATGACACAATGATGTGACTGTTGTAACGCGACGGTTGTGAGTTAGATCCCCACTCGGGGGAGCAAATTTGTTTTTATTAATATTTTCATTTCTTCTCTCTGGCACCAAAACAAAGGCCCGGCGATGATTTTCACCACTATGTGCGGGATACAGCGTGAAACTGTTTTTTTTTAGCTTTACGCTATATCCTACGTATAATAGGGAAGGCAGAGGGAACATATGTTAAGACATCGTTGAGTATTGTGCTAAGACACACTCAATTTTCTGGACATTGCATGCCAGGTTGCGCCGCGCCTTGCTTTCTCTTGTGACCAGAATAAGCAAATGGAAGTAGTTCCCACGAGTGAAAATCGAATTGAATGTATTATTTCTTCTTGTATTTAATATTTCTTTATTTTCAATTATTATAAATAAATAAAATGGTGTTATTTGTATCAGTGACTTAATTTATTATTTAAAAGTAAAAAATACTTTTTAAGGTACTTGTGCAAGGCAACCTCGCCTGGAACGAAGCTATCACGATATCTGAGAATGTGCATAAAAATATAAAATGGGAGGAACTGTCTGAGGACGAAATGCCTCAGGTAAATATGAATTTATTTTATATTTTTGTTACAAAACATATAGGAACTCCTTGATCCTTTTCTGCCTCACATAACCGTGTAGGCAGACTGAACCTAGTGTTAAGTCACTCCGTTGTGTATAATTAAAATATAATTTCCCCCGAGTGGGGATCGAACCCACAATCGTTGCGTCTACCGTCAGATGCTGGCCCATTGCGTTATGATGACCTCGGTCCTCAGACCTATCTACATTTATATCTACATTTATTTGTGCAGTAAAGGGTCTAGCCTGATAAGTATGGGAAAGGTGCACTGGCTTGTAATGAATTATTTTTGATATGATTATATTGCTTTTTATCTGAAATAACGTCCACCATGTTTTTTGTCTCTAACCCTTACAGTAACTCTTAGCGTTAAAATTTATTTTCTCGGTATCTATTGAAGATATCTTCATGAAATTAAAATTCAAAGTGGCTATCTATAAGGCTATTATTACATATATTTTTTAGAATTTTTAAAAAGATCTAAGTTTGGAAAAATTTGAATTTTATTTGTTTAGGGCGCTTTTATTTGACACTTCGTAAATTGACACCTACCAAAATTATATATATATTATGCACATATTAGTTCGTTATCTATGTTGTAAGTTACAAAAAAATCAAAGTAGTGGAATATATCTCAAAATAAAAAAAAAATATCTTGACTACGTGCAGGCGTATAACAAACTTACATAGAAATCTATCATCATCGTATGCCAGACGACAAGAGGCTAGACCATAGTACAACATATTAAATATTGAAATGTTATAAGATCGTATGTATCAGTTTATCTCTATACAAGTTTGTTACGCGCGCGCGCGCGTATCCTGATGGTTTTTGTTTTATTTTGAGATATGTTCCACTACTTCGTTTTTTTTGTAACTTATTGCATAATGTAACAGTATGTATCTGGAGTATGAAATATTAAAAATAAATAAATAAATAAAATAAAATAAAACATGCATGGCAAAACACATAAATAACATATATTTTTTATACCATATTAATCGATACGAGTTCATGTATTATCGTCCCAAGTGTCGCAACCGTCGTTTTCTATATATAGTGGATAGTGATGGTTGGAAGGCAGCGGTCGAGTCAAACTCTTAAGTACTACGGTACAAATAAATATGATGCGCATAAAGGCTCGTCCCAAATGCATAATAAATATAATATAATAATTCGAAGCCTATCATGGCACGATCTTCTAGGATCGAATTTCTTATGAAGGCAATATATATGTAGGGGCGACACATTTTGTGGATCAAAGTGATCTTTGATCAATATTATTTATTTATTTATTTATTTATTNTCGCGGAGGCTGACGTATGGGCTTATGTGAACTGCTATTGCGACATTAACTATGTCGTGGCTGATGCCATCTCACAGTACGGTCGCGGTACGTAAGCTGTGCTTGTATAGCGTTGGTCATTGACATGTTGTATACCACTTCTACGACTTGGTATATGATTAATAAGTATGTGATTCTATTTTATGTTCCAGCTCCGGTGTATGTAGTAGTGTCCGCCCGTCATACGGGTGTGTGGTGTCTGATTGATTTTATGTCCTGGAACACTGGTGTACGTAGTAGTGTCCGCCTACGGTTCGAGCCACGACTGTGGGGTGTGTGCCGTGCGTTTATTCAACATATCGGCCGCCTTGCGGTAGTGCGTTCATTCCAACAATTTATATTGATCTCACAAATCAATCAATATCACGAATCACCAATCTAATACAATCTTAATTAACAAGCGTAATAAGTACCTTCAGAAAGATCACATACAAACATCCCGGAGAGTTCAATAAGACTGCTGTTGCCGCAGTCTGGTAGGAATTCACGGTGTAGGGGCAGGGCGGTGCCCTTACTCTTTCTTCCTTTTATTATAACTTGCAGTTATAATAGAGAGAAAGATAGGACGCTCTCTTGGCTTTTCTTCGAAAGAGCTTCGACTTATGACAACGCAATGTTGTAGAATTACCAGTTATCTAAATAACGTTCTGGTGGCAAATATCTTATTAGTAAATATCTTCTGATGACATAATATAAAATTTTTAACACTGAACTTCTGAATCTCTAAAAGATTTTGGGTTATTCACGATTACAACTATAAACGGTTCTAACCACTAGATACATCACAGGCCAAGACATTATTTATATGACAATATTTTTAAAGGTGTTTGAGTTATCATTTACAATATATAGCTAACGAATATGTGCATAATCTCTATCTCTGTATCTTATAAAATAAGAACGCATTTCGTCTCTGTCTGGCCTTTCTAAGTGATCTTCTTCTAAACCACCCAACGGATTTTGATGCGGTTTTCACCATTAGGTAGAGTATTTCTCAGGGAAGGTTTATATATAGTTTATTATATGTATATTTTAATGTAATTTGACATAAGTATGATAAATGTGCATAAAGTCCTACCCGTTGAGAAACTTTCACGCATGCGCTGCTTTAATGGTAAGTCCTTCATGAAAACAATGTACTAGAGTATTATTCCTCTTAATAAGATCTACAAAAAAGTCAGCGACAGCATATTTGTATCTTCTAAGGTTAACATACAGTGAGCATATTTCTGTCTAAAAATAATAATTTGAATATATTTTTTATTGTGAGGGATGTTTGTCCATAATGGTATCAATCCTTATCCTTTTAAATACTTTATTAATTTTCTACGTTAAACGAAGATAAAATTTGTCCTTTACACTAATTGGAAATTACGAATAATTTTAGAGAAAAACGCATTTAATTGTTGACACATCGCGCCGGCTATAAACCGCAGATTTGGCTCATGTTTCGTTTATCACTTACTCATAAAGCATATAAATAAGTATATTAGTTACATTGACCATTTAATGTAGATCATAACTGTCTTTTACTGTTTTTCATTTTAATAAGTACTTTAGAAGTTGTTACAATATCAAAAAATCCTTGCTGCGAAACGGCTCGCCATGCGTCCCCCCGCGCCCCACGGCGTGTCCGCCGCGCCCGTCTGCCTCTGTAGCGAAGTAGATTTAGATGCGATTGTGCGTATTAGTAGAGTTTAATGTTAGAACTTAATTAGAGTTTAATGTATTATTTCAGCGCGATATATTTAGTTTCATCTTTTTTCATTAATAGAATAGTAGGTTGTCTTTTGTTTATCATTTCTTTCGTTTAAGTATCCTGTTGTTTATTTTGTTTACTCTTCTTCTGTTCTTTCATTATTTTTTTTTACTTTTTTAAACATTTCCTTTTTTAATTTAATTATACCACGAAAAAGTCGTTCATAGATCGTAGAACAAGAAATGCAAATAAAAATCGTTTAAGTCTTACTAATGAAAGCGTAGAGGAGACGGAAATTAGACGGTAATTTAAATATATTTTCTTATTGTAAGGGATGTGTGTCCATAATGATATTAATCCTTATCCTTTTAAATAAGTTCTTAATTTTCTACGTTAAACAAAGATAAACTTTGCTCTTTACAATATTTCGAAATTACAAATAGTTTTAGAGAAAAGCTATATAGAGGCCGGTCGTGGCGCAGCGGCACGAGGTGTGACTGCAAAACCGACTGGTTGTGGATTCGAGNTCGCTGCCGTTGTTCCCCAGGGCAGCATTTTATCACCTGCTCTCAACGCACTATACACTGATGACATCACAACGCCCTAGCGAGTATCACTCAACGAGAAATCCTGCAGGTGGTCCAGAACCTCATCCTCCGTCGAGTGACGCAGACGCCATACTAAGTGAGGTACACCACGCATCATCGCAACATAAAAATAGAAAGCCTGGAGGTACACATTGGTCGTCTCGCGTCCAACGCATTCCGCTGCGCCAATGTATAACCTGCACCTAAGGAGCAGCACTCCGTGGCATACCCGGCCGCCCAAAGTCAGACGTAAGACTACTTCCGAGGGACTTTCTATTCTCCTCCAAATCCGACTCATGAGCCTTGCACTGAACCTTGGTCGTTTAAGATGGGCCTCCCTTAGGAAACCGAGGGTCTCTCCTGACTGAGTTGACCGCCTAGATGGCATTTGATAATCCTTCCAATTTCATACTGTGTCAACGCCCAGATGTCGTTCGGAGCTACTACGGAGATGGACGAGAGAATGCTTCAATTCTGCGCCTGGCTCTATAGCAAAGTTAATTTAGAAGCGATTGCACGTATTTTGGAGTTATCCAATAATTATAATGTATTTCAACGCGACATAGTTGGTTACATCTTTCGTTTAAGTATTTTTGGGTAAGAGAATAGTAGGTAGTCTGTTGTTTATAATTTCTTTCGTTTAAGTTTTCTGTTGTTTGTGTCATTTGTTTAGGTGTGTGTTTTTTTAAACAATTGGAACATCCTTATTGGAACTACGAAAATGCGGGTTGCATTAAGGTTTAAATAATTTTCACATTAGTAATCTTAAGTGTTTTGCAAACATAGGTACATTACATGAATAATTCAGTAGTTAAAGCGGGCGAAGCCGCGAGCGGGTCGCTAATATATATAATTTTAGTAGATGTCAATTCACGGAAGTGTTATATAAAAGCGCCCTTAAAAAATAAACTATTTTTTTTTCTAAATTGAAAAAAAATATATAATAATAGCCTTATAGATAGCCACTTTGAATTTTAATTTTATGGAGATATCTTCAATAGATACCGAGAAAATAAACTTTAACGCTAAGGATTATATAACTCCCTTACTGTAAGGGTTAGAGACAAAAAAAATGGTGTGTCGCTGTTTGAGATAAAAAGCAATATAATCCTATTAAAAATAATTCATTAGATGCCGGTACAGCTTTCCCATGCTTATCGGGCTAGACCCTTTCTTCTTGAACAAAATTCTATTATGAAATTAGACAAATGGAAAGTAAATACCCTACAGCCAGCCATACGTTCAATGGCTCAGTGGTCAAAGCGCCTGGTCGGTTTCCAGGAGGCGCGGAGGCGTTGGGAGGCGCGGGTTCAAGTCCCGCTACGTTTAAATTTTTATACGTTTTCTAAATAAGTTATGAATTATTTTTTTGTCATTTTGATATGAATAAATTATTATTATTATTAAAAAACAATTAATGGCTTTGATGAAACGGTCTGCCCATATAAAATGTATATAAAATCCATCCATAGTCAGTCCATATAAGATTGTATTAGATTGTTATTATATATAAATAGATGGAAATCAAATTAATCCTAAATGGGTTAAAACTTAACTTTTAAACTTTTTTATATTAGGTTCAATGTTATTATATTTTTTTTTCTAAAATTATTATTTTTTCTGAACAGATAAAGGTACATCAGTTGCCATTAGGAGAGAAACGTCTTCGAGTTGCAAGTCTGAACCCTTCATCTACTAATAGTATAGTGAATGCGTACTACCAGGGTGAAGCAGCTAATCTTAAAGATAGGGAGACTGTAGAGCTTCTTAGGGTATGTATTTTGATATTATATAAATAAGATCTATTTTATTATTGATAAGTTGCATTTTATCTCTACTAATATTATAAAAATGAAGAATTTGTTTGGTTAAACGCGCTAATCTCCAAAACTAAGTACTGAGAACCATGAAACTGATTGGAATTGAATAAATCTCTTTGTGTTGGATTTTTTGGCTAAGGCTGTAAGCAATGCAATGGATCACATAGACTGACTCTGTGGTAAGGTACGCCGGAACCTTTGCTGTGTCTTGTGTCTCACTTTTACTTTAATGATTTTGTTTGACTGAAAAAATAATAAAAGCTAGTCAATAGTACTTAGGGATTTTTCAATATTATATTGATAGAAGGCAGATTAATAAAACCACAAAAAATTAAAGACTAAAAAGAGTATCAATAAAAAATATATTTTATTAAATTACTAACCTTGAATATGTATACGCCAAGATTACACATCCACACATATGAAAACATGTTCACATTAACGCGCACATTTATACGTGAGATCACAGATCCACATATAAGATCACATATATCCACACGTGAGGTCACATCGACACCTGTGATCAAACATTTATACATGAGAACATACATTCGCACATAAGACGACAGAGTAGTCAATTTTTGATCTAATTGTTATTATCTTTATTGTTTTTTTATATATATGAGTCCTCCTAAATTTAAAGTATTTTGAGGACTCACTTATATAACAAAAATGAAAAGATAGAATTTCTATACTTATTACTGAATTTTTGCTCTATTAACGTATGTAGATGCTTATGGAGGAACCATTGGTCGACACGCTGCGTACTAAAGAACAGCTCGGCTACAATGTGTTCACTACGATGAGATACACTGTTGGAGTTCTGGGGTGCTCTGTTACTGTTAACACACAAGTGGATAAGTTTAAGTATGTTTTTGTCTCTAGTTTTTTTTATTTATATCAGATGACCGACTTACGTAGTATATAGTAGTAGTAGCACTGAAGTTAGCTATAGGTGGGTGCGCAGATATGATTTCAAGACTTTTATTACTGTTTATTTTTTCTCAAATGAATTTGTAAGTGAAAACCTGACTCCAGATCGGCCACAACTCGTCGACAATAAATACAATCAAAATAACATTATTACAATTACAATTTCTATACAGCGTGTCATACGTAGATCAACGTATAGAGGCGTTCCTGAAGGAGTTTGCTCAAGATACCAGTCAGGGCGGTGAGAAGGCGCTTGCTCCGGTGAGGCGCGCCCTTGTGCAACTGAAACATACTGTTGATTATGAACTAAGGGACGAGGTCATTATTTTGCTTTGTTTCTTTTTATTTATAACTATATTAACCTTGTCTTGTCAATGTGAATTTTGTCATTATTATATATTTTTTAGCGTCGCGCTGTATCACGCACACGGAGGGGTAGGCAGAGGAAATCTAGTTTTAAGAGACTCCGTTCCCCATTCTATTTTCCGCCAAATTCTGGAGGCATTATCAAAACAAAATATATAAATGTTTGAAACTTCGATCAACTATATATCAGATTGCATACAAATACGTACTCGTACGACTCAAAAAATATGGCAAACATGTTCTAGTCAATAAAAACCGAAATTCAAAATATTATTACACAGACTTATGACATTAGACCGTTTTAATAAAATCCAACATATATCCTTATAACAGCGATTTAAGGTTTAGTTTCGACTAGCGCGTACTGGATATAATACATTTTACTCCGCGATATTAACGAAATAAAAAAATGAGCTTACGGGTTCGATCAGCTATACGGATGTGATGGGTGGTCGCAGAGAGCTCGCTCTGGTATTCTGCCCCTCAAAATGCAATACCAAAAATTTGGGGGAATGGGGAAAGGAAATGTCTTAATAGGGAACGAAATATTTTAACACTAGGCCTGTCTAACCTATGAGCATAGTGTTAAGACACTTCGCCTCCCTTCTTTCTGTCATTGCTTCTGTCGTCATCCTATCGTTGGGTGACAACGGATATTCATTATACATAGAGAAATAGTTGAGTAGGAAACCTAAACAGAAAAAAATAAAACAATTATAAAAATTAAAACAACCACTCCATACATGTTTTAATCCAGAGCAACCAATATTCGTAGTCGCAAATATTGGCCAAGCTATGAAATATTTATATTTAATTGTTTAGTACTGATTTTATAAAGCAAACTGAGCCATTTTAGCACTTCCGCACGTTGGCTGAGGTTGGACCATACTAAAAAAAAAGAAGTTATAATAGCTCAACTGGGGAGTCGGGAGTTCTCAGGAGCAGAAGACCTTGCTTAGCGTACGGGATTGTTTTTCATACTAAAGTCAAATAAGGGCACAACCCTTTTTGTGCTCTTATTTCTCGGGCCGTTTTTTCGACTGTAATCCTTAATCTAATTTTAAGTTAATCGGAGGTTTGAGATCTTTACTTCACACTAATTATTATAATACTTTATTTGATTATCTGATGATATATATAATGAAATAATTATATTTATTTTAAGCATCCAATGTCAATAAAAATATGACAAGTCTTATTACACCAGACAAAAATAATAATACTATTATTTTTGGAAGGATAAATTATAAATTTATTTATAACTTTTGTTTTGTTTGAACAAAATTAAAATTGCAGGTTGAAAAATATTGGAGTGAGATCGTAAGCCAAGAGTACCAGTTCCAAAGGGAGTTTATTGAGGTAATTCCATTATTTCCATTGATCAATTTCATCAAATGACGTCTGATGAATTGGTAAAAATAAATTTGTAAAAAATATATAATTATACATCACAAATGCTGCTTCGTTCTGTCTTTTTTTATTAACTAATAGTATTAGATTAGCATTTCATTTTTAACCCCCAACGCAATCAAAGGGGTGTTATATATTTGACTTATTTCTTTGTGTCTACCTGTATTTCTATTTCTAGCTCCGTAACGAATGATACGATTTTGATCTAGTTTTTTTTGTTTCATAATCATGATTCAATAAATGATGTACAGTCGTTGTTATATTGTGCTTATTTTATTATAGACTGAGGCGCTACAGCAAATAAAAATTGAAGACATCAACAGTTGGATCGAAAACCACTTCCCCTCTGGTAACAAGTTGTTTAGGAAACTTTCTGTTCAGGTAATAATTTAACTCCTTTTTTTTCATGAATAATAAATAATTATGCTAATAATAAATATGTGACGACGCCAAAGAGACGGGACCTAGTATTCAATTTATTTATTATATATAAAATTTGGTATATATATTGCTCAAAACAATAATTTAAATTGATGGCACAAATGCACGCTTAACTATTTAATTTAGTATACTTATATTGCATGTTTACAAATGTTTTAAATAATATTTATCATTATTGTGCAATACAAATGTATATATAATTAATTATTCTCCAATCTCCATGTTCCGCCAAATTTTAAAGAAATTGTATGATGAGTGGCGCAACTCAACGCCGTGGTTTGTTTTTTTTAACAGAGTGAGAAAGTAAATGTTCAGGTTCGAGTAGGAATCGAACCCACAACTCATTCGCCTACAAACAGGCACTGTACCTCGGTATGGCCTGTAGAAATATTTAAATATTTCTATTATTTTTTAATTCAGATTGTGGGAAACAAGCCCAAAGATGGAAATGAAACAGCAGAAGATACACAACCACAGAGCTTGAAGCTCCATTATTTGAACGCCAGCGATTCCGGGGAGCCACATGAAGATGACAAGAACTTTATCATGGATATCGAAGAATTCAAAAAGAATTTACCTATTATTAAAGTTCCTAAGGTTGAATTGCCTCAGTGCTAAATGAATATATAAAAAAAATATTGAATATATAGTATATTTAAATATGTATATTTAATAATAGCTTAAATAACAAATGTACGCTACGAATATTTACTAGTGATGTGACGAATATTTTCCTAATGTGAATATAAAAAAATAAACACTTTAAATATATTAAGTTAATAATATAAACTTTCATTCCTTTCATAAGAAATATTTTTTGAATATAGAAAAATGTAACACAGTATCGGCTTTTCATTTACTTTATCATTTGGTTTTGATATTTATTTATACTTTGGATAATATCATTTAAGAATCGGATTTTTATAATAATAATAATAATCATAATATAGTATGGGAGATCAATGTAGAGCAATAATAAGGAACAAACTGCTATCAGATGATACCTTAGCTCAAATTTTGATTGAAGTTAAAGAGCTATTGCAAATCAGTGATCAACCACTTACAAAAAATAATATTCATTCAACTCATCTTTTACACTCAAACACTAAAATGAAATGGTCAAACCAACTTAATGAAGAAATTGTCAAATGTTACTTTGAAGTCACTCAACTAAGACTTCTCATCGTAAAAACCTGTACAGTTTATTTATATCCAGAAACCTACACCTATCACACCTTACAGAACAAAGAATAGCTGACCAGAGACTACTAATATTTACGAATAAAAATACACAAGCCGATAGAATTATTGAATTAAAAAGAAAAGTAGAAATTAAATTAACTAATAGTAATTCTTTAACAAAAAATATTACAGAGTCGGATTCGCCTAGCAGTCAAAGAAATGAAATAAATGGTTCTGCATATGTACAAAGCAATTTACAACCCGTTGAACCACTAGACCAACATTGTATAAATAAACACAAATAGAAAAACAACTATATTATATTGAACAAGAATTTAATAATGCTTTAATTGAATTTAACAATACACATCCTGAAAACAGACCTTATTTATATACCTAAATTGAAAATTTTCCCAAATAGTCAGTTTCTTAAATAATGAAGTATTTCCAAAACATTTAAATAACGAATTAGATTTCAATATTCTTCATAAGATTATATAAACAGCTGCCTACACTGCATCACATTGTAATGGAACAAAATTTAGTTTTATTGATAATTATCGAACTCGTAACAGCAAGCCATCGTGGCAAAGAAGACTTGAAAGTAGAATAGACAAATATAGATTGCAAATAGGTAGACTTACGCAATATATAGGGTGGAAGCGGCAGCGCTCTTTTTACTGAAACTGCATATAGGGTAAAATATTTCAAACCCAGAGCAAAAGAAATTAATCAAGGTACCTCAACAGTTTAGACATGTCACGTTACACATATCACATTCATCACGATTTTAGAAATCCGATTAATTATAAAATTAATATTAAACAACATCCAAATAATTTAAAACTCTCATCAATGTCTAAAGTCGAACAAAATAATGTACATACAACAAAATTTAGCCGTTCCGCAGCTAAGTTCAGTCTTACACAGATAATTAAAAACATTGTAATAGTTGCCATTAATTAAAATACTTCTCGAACATACTTTTAAATTTTTTATTTACATTTTTATTATTATTTATATTTGTTTAATTATTTTGATAGAAAATCGTATAAAAATTAAATAGAAAAGAGTCTTATAATGTTGCACGGGAACCTACGAAAACTCAATATGAAATAAATTATTATTTAGTAATTATTTCTAAATAGTATTGATAATTTTATTAATTTATGAATACTATTATATAGCGGCACTGGCGCGAAACACAAAGAGGGCCAACCTTCGAATGACGCAACCGCGGGCCCTCGAGGAGAATCGGTGCGGCATGAGAGGAGTGTCTATGTACAGTAGGCTTGTATCGATCGGTCAATCTCCGTGATTGATATCGATCTCGATCAGTTGTGACAATGAACCGGTTCATATGATTCGTTCATTTGAACGATTGGATTGATGTATTCAGGAAGCGACTCGCACTTTGCTTAGACTGACGTTTTTTTTATCAGCACCAGAGACACTTGGTCCGTACACTTTTTTACTTTATTATTATATCTATTTTTCTCATCGTATATATTAATTACATTATTGTTTTTATATTAATTACATTATTTTTTACTTTATATTTAATGGATCGCAGTATTTGGTGATAGCGATCAGGGCTTTTGGTCTTGATTTACTGATTTATAAACGCATTAAAATATTTTTATCTATCATTTAATATTCGTTGTTTTATACTATGTAGTCATATGAAACTTTTGTACTTTTAATATAGCGCCATCTGTTGAATCCTTACCTATTTCCATACAGCCAACACACATCGCCATCTGCTTAGAATCATTTGAAGCTAACAGGCTATCTAAATGACTGTTACAAATTACTGTGAATAATAAACAAATAATCTCTTATCTCTATATATAATAAGACAGTAAAAATATTTTGTCTGTACATTTAGTAATTTTGACTGAAATGGATAGAGGGACACTTAAAAAGAATAATAGAAAGCAAAAAGATTTTTTTTGAATTTCTTGTCTGTCTGTCTGTCTGTCTGTCTGTCTGTCGACATATTGTTGTCCGCATTTCTCTGAAACTACTGAACCGATTTACTTGAAAATTTCACCAATTGCTTTGTTTTAATTCAACTTAGGTTCTAAAGTTTGGTTCATCAAAATCGGTTCATTTGTCAAAA